>LTAE01005581.1:0-24077 GCA_001647135.1 Pontederia paniculata
CATGTACTGTGATAATCAAGCTGCGATAAGCTTAATACAGAGCGGAGCCAATAGTTCAAAAGGAAAGAATATTGAGATAGAATATCACTATATTCATGATATAGTCGAAAAGAAGGAAGTAACAGTGACGTATATGCCTACGAGTTATATGTTAGCTGATTCCCTCACAAAGGGACTTGCAGCTAGTACTTTTATCAAGCATGTAGGCTTGATGGGACTCAGGAGTGACTGAGTCAGTGTGAAGTATTCACGGATAGTGAAACTTCGGGACATGATCTCCAGTTAGACTACTCACAGATAGTGGGAGTGCTGACACAATGACCACGCTGATCAAGTGGGAGATTGTTGTAGTGTGACCAGCCATGATCACTAGCCGTGATGATCATTATGAAGACCATTATGGTCATCATTGTGAGATGACCGTTGGAGTCATCATAACTGCCGCGGTTGAGGGGGGTGGAGTGCTGCGTGACCGCGACAATAAAAGGACTTGAACGCGTGCTAGGAGCCCCCAATACGAATTTGGTGAATCCATCTCTCTTCCTCTCGTTCTTCATGAGCTATGATCCTTCATATTTGACTTTCAGAGTTCAAATTCTTTTTTTTAAAAAAAAGGAGACTGATATAACATAGATAGAACATATAATATAATTTCAGCTAGTTGAAATTTTATGTGATTAATTATTATTTTATCTTTTAGTTTTTAGGTTGTTTAGGATTTGATAATAAAAGTTTATAAATAGACTTTGACTCTTCATTTGTAGCAACATTTAATTAATATTCATTTTAATCAAGAAACATGTGTAGTTTTTTTCGGTGAATTCTGAGCGCATGTCAGATGGTGCTATAAATTATTTTATCATGCCTTTTGGTGTGCTTTGAACTATCATCCTCTTTCAAAATTAATCTCCTTCATTTTTTTATCATCCATTGTGTCACTCTACTCCACACCTCAATTATGCAAATAAGAGGCTCCCCCACCCACACATCTTCAATGAGATGAGAAGTGGATGGGAGGCGCCCCCTCCCCTTCTAATTCCTTGTGTTGGAGAAGGGTGTGAGAATGACAACCCCCTCCTTCTCTCAATGAAAATGTAGGGACCAAATAGAAAAAAAAACAATGTGAATGTTGGTAAAATTTACTCCATTTAGATAATTCGAATTCTTCATATTTTTCGCATTTTTACTTCACAAATTATGTCAAAATTAGAGACTATTTGGCACGTCAAAAATTTTAAAATTTATGATAGCGAATAAAGTTTTGATTTTTTGTCGTTTGATAAACAAATTTAAAAAAACAAAGTTTAGAATTTAAAATATAAAACTCTATATATTTCTCTTGCTAAGATATAGAATTTCGAGATTGAACATTTAATTTTAATTTGACTTTTTTTCCTTCAATATAAAAAATGTTGTACTTAATATTAAATATCATATTGTATATTTTAGTTTTAGTATTTAGTTCTGTATTTTTTTCTTATGAACATGAATTGATTTTGATATTTTATTTTAAACTGATTATTTTGTCATTATTTTATTGATATAATAATATTTTCAAAATAATAAATAAATTACTTATTATGTTATAGCAAATAAAATATATGTGTATAATAAAATTATTTATATGTCCCTATTTTTTATGTCATTTTATAATTATCATTTAGTCTAACTGCTATATTTATCAAATATTTTTTTTAAAAAATCATATCGTCATAAGCTAATATCTAATCGCTACCTACTTCACTATTGTCATATAGAGCTTAAGACTTTGTTTGACATGACAAATTTTAAACATTTAGAATAGTGAATAGAATTTTGAGTCAGCCGAAACTCTATTTATTAAATGTTTGGTAAATACTTTTTAAAGTAGTGTTTAGAGTTTAGAAGGTGAATGTAAATCCCAAAAAAAAAATATACAAAAGAGGCCCAAATGGAATATACTAGCCCACTTAGCTAATTAAACCCAAAACTCACCTAAAATAATCATGCCCTAAGTATAAAAAGGGTAAACCAGCCCCATTTACATATTTCACTCATTCCCACTCTCTCTATTCCTCTCTTCTCTCTATGGCGCACCCAAAAATTAGGATTTAAGGAGGCTCTCCAACATTGTATTAGCTCAAGTGGATTTTGAGGAAGGTTGAAAGCTCAAGAGGCCCAAGGGGAACAAGGAGAGGAAGGTTGAGAGGGAAGAAGGAATCCAGAAGGAAGAAGAGGTAGAAGGAATTAGGGATTTTGCTAAGGTACGTAGAGGGAATCCAATCCCATATTTCTCACCTCATTAGTTTGAGGATTATAAGAAGCACTTTCTTATATGGTAGAAATGATGGTGATGACATTAGGAATGTTGCATATAATGTGTTTGTTGATATGCCTATATGTTGTTTCTTATCATCAAGTATGCTTGAACTCATATTACAAATGTCATATCTTTAGTATGTTGTCAAGTTAATTATATGATCCATTTATATGAGCTTTTTTATTATGAAACCCTAGAACCATGTACATAATAAATGATGAATCCTAGATGCTTGTAAGAAGCTAAAATGCATGATGAAAACCCTAAGTGATAATCCTAACATAGTTGTTTACCTGTTTATGTCCCTATGTTTATAAGAACACCATGTTCTTAGAGTTAAAGATGAGAGGATAACATGTCAGGTGTATGCATATTAGGTGTTTGATCTTATGTCTAAATGACTCTTTTCTATGTGTTTGGTGTGATATGAACCATGTGATGAATGTTATGTTTCCTTAATATTATAATGTTATACATATGTCCACCTTATGATCACTTATCTTATAATAACCTAAACTTCTATTGATTGGAATGTATTCTCATGTCTTAGGGTTCTTTATTATATTGCTATGATTCATATGAGCCATGTTATGATCAAATCATGTTCCCATGATGTAAATTCTGCAATGATATGCTTCTTCCATGTTTTAACCCTCAAATGTTGAGAATGTGATGAACTATGAACCCTAGGGTATGTGTATGAACTTTAGGATGGATATGTGAACCCTATGTTGTAACTTGAATCCAATTGCACATAATGTCATACTTTTAATACTCAAATTGATATGTCTAGAACCCTAGAATATAACCATTCACTCATGTATGGACCTCCTTGAGGATGATAAGTTCATAAGTATGAAAAGGTTGAATTTGGGAGTGAAATGTGGTGAAAACGGGTTTTCAAGACAAGCATCACGGGCCATGATGTGATATCATGGGTTGTGATGAAGCTTATCATGGGTCGTGAGAGGTTCTCACGGACCGTGACGTCTGAGTCGTGACAAAGGTCGTGAAACATAGTTTCGGTCACGCCCGTGATGTGATATCACGGGCCGTGACGGAGTTCTTTACGGGTCGTGAGAAGAACTCACGTGCCGTAACACCTGGTCGTTACGCGAAGTCACGAAAGACCGCTTCGATCACGGTCGTGATCGAATATTCACGGGCCGTGACATAAGAAGATCATGACCGACCATTTCGGTCACGGCCGTGATGGCATATCACGGGCCGTGATGGAATATCATGGGCCATGACACGATGAGACCCTGCTGCACCGCTTCGGTCACGACCGTGATGATGTATCACGGATCGTGACAGTGAGGGTCACGGGCCGTGACAGGATGTAACGGGTCATGACACTGTGTCTCACGATGGTGATGGCCTCTTCACGGGCCGTGATGACATAAGACATTTTTAAGCTATATGAACCTTATATTATAGATGCTTACTATGTTGTTTACCTTCCTAATGTTTGATCAAATCAATTGTATGCTATGCTTTATGCTCTTGCAAGGTAGCAAACCATGTTTGATGCTTGTGTTACACCTAGTCATCGAGATGCATGCAAAGCGGTAATTAGGTTAAAATCACAAGATTGATTGCTATGCTTGATGTATTGAAAAGAAGATGACATGATGAATTAGTTGAGGCGCATTGAAGATGGAGGAAGTAGCCGAAGACACTTCCCGTAAGTAACGTCTCCTCACTAGCAATAGTGTGGTGTGCTTTACTATATTGGACCCCAAAGAAAGATCCAATATTGACCCCAGAGAAGGGTCGGCCTAGCTAGCCATATAATGTGTGCCAATGTTACCCGAGACTCTTCATGTAAAGATAATAATTGACCTTTTGATCAAGATGTTTAAGATGATGATGATGTGAGTCAAATGTAACTCAAAATGGGCCATATGGCTAATAAGCAAGGATGTAAATGTACAAAGATGTTTAGTATCATTTATGCTTCGTGTATGTAATGCCTTATGTATGAATGTTCAATGTTATGCTCAAGTTATGCAAATGTCATATGCTTATGTTACCTAAAATGATTTATGCTCAATATTCATACTTATAATCATGATGATATTATGACATATATACATATGTTGCATGATAGATGTCGACCTTTACATACTCTAACCGGGGGTTTCCACCTCTCCTGTTTCTGGATCCATGCAGGCGAAGATGCATGAAGTGCTTGGTGGTGGTGTACTCATGGAAGCTTTAATTTGCACATGGTTGTGTCTAGGTCTTATAGGCCTTTAAATCATTAGGGTTATATCTAATGAACTTGTTATCCTTATGTTTCGAGTCGAATGAGCCTAAGACTCATGTTATAGACCTTATATTTGGCCATGGATTTATGCCCATAGCAAGATGTTTTATGGATTTATATATGTTTCCACTGCCATGATATATGTTTTATCTTTATGATATCTTGTTATGTTTTCCGCTGCAATATTATTATCTTTTATCTTTTCATTTTTATATTATGGGCTTGCTTAGTTTTTATTTCTTAGTGAGCCCATATGGAATGCCCAATGTCCATGTAACACTGACGAAAAGCCCTCGCGGGCCGAGCCCACGAGCGTCGCATTTTGGGGGCGTTACAATTAAGTATGTCTAAGTTCGTATTTAAGTTTTAAGTTGTCTAAGTCCATGTGCAAAGGTCATGAGCAACCACCAAGTAGTGTAAGTATATTATGGTAAGACATTAGGTGTATCGTGAATCATTAACCATCAAAATTATGGGTTATACCTGATTGTAGATGAATCTAGGTGATGCTACGAAGAAAGAAGTGCCTAAAGAAACACAAAGCCTTGATAAAAGTTTGACAAAAGAAAATTGTGTTATGGGAAGTGATGAGAGATTACGTCATTTGAATTTGAAGGAGTTTCTAAGGCATGATCCACCCATGTTCATCGGAATTGAAGATCTAGAGGAAGTCGAGGCATGGTTGAATGCCATAAAGGGTGTTTTCTCATTGATGAGATATTCAGAGGAGGATAAGTTGGAGTATGCTACTCATCGTTTGATGGAAAAAGCAAAGCATTGGTTGGAGGCAACCATTAGAACTAAGTATGGAGACCGAGAGGATCTTTCATGGAAAGAGTTCGTGTTAGGGTTTTAAGAGCAATACTTTTCACAAAGTATGAAAGATCAAAAGCAAGAAGAGTTCCTTAACTTCGAGCAAGGTGAAATGTCATTGTATGACTACTCGATAAAATACTTTCAACTTGAAAAGTATTGTACTCTTGTGAAGACCGAGAGTGTGAGAGTGAATCGATTTATGAAGGGACTCAAAGCGGAGTTAAGGATTAGGGTTATGTGTGAAGCTCCCAAGACCATGAATGATGCTATCGAAGTGACATCATATTGGGAAAGCAAGCTTGAGGGTAAGATAAAAGATTCAAAGGGAAAAGCTCCAAAAACTCGAAGAGCAAGGAGGGAACAAGTGGACTAAGAAGCCCTACAACAAATCACCCTACAAGAAGGAGAAACCTCAAAGAAATAGAGGCGCTTGCAAGCATTGTGGAAGACTTCATGGAGGAGAATGTTGTCTAAGGGCGGGGGTATGTTTTCAATGTGGCAAAGAAGGACACTACGTCAATGATTGCCCGGAAAAGATGTCCGATTTACAGGATAAAGGGAAAGGCAAGCAAGGCTATCCACCTCAAAATGTTATGGGGAGGGCTTACAACATGCATGTCGACCTTCAATCTAATAAAGTGGTCCAAGGTATACTTCTTGCGAAACACTGTGCAAAAGTTCTTTATAATTTGGGAGTTACTTATTCTTTGTTAGCAAGCGTAAGACTATGTATTATCTTTTACGATGAGACCCTGCTGCATCGCTTCGGTCACGACCGTGATGATGCATCACGGGCCGTGACAGTGAGGGTCATGGGCCATGACAGGATGTAACGGATCGTGACACTGTGTCTCACGACCGTGATGGCCTCTTCACGGGCCGTGATGACATAAGACATTTTTAAGCTATATGAACCTTATGTTATAGATGCTTACTATGCTATTTACCTTCCTAATGTTTGATCAAATCAATTGTATGCTATGCTTTATGCTCTTTCAAGGTAGCAATCCATGTTTGATGCTTGTGTTACACCTAGTCATCGAGATGCATGCAAAACCGTAATTAGGTTAAAATCACAAGATTGATTGTTGTGCTTGATGTACTGAAAAGAAGATGACATGATGAATTAGTCGAGGCGCATTGGAGATGGGGGAAGTAGCCGAAGGCGCTTCCCGAAAGTGATGTCTCCTCACTAGTAGTAGTGTGGTGTGCTTTCCTATATTGGACCCCAGAGAAGGATCCAATATTAACCCTAGAGAAGGGTCGGCCTAGCTAGTCATATAACGTGTGCCAATGTTACCTGAGACTCTTCATGTAAAGATAATAATTGACCTTATGATCAAGATGTTTAAGATGATGATGATGTGAGTCAATAGAATTCAAAATGGGTTATATGGCTAATAAGTAAGGATGTAAATATACAAAGATGATGATCATGAACATAAAATCCTTAATCATTTATGCTTCGTGTATGTAATGCCTCATGTATGAATGTTCAATGTTATGCTCAAGTTATGAAAATGTCATATGCTTATATTACCTAAATATGCTCAATATTTCATACTTATAATTATGATGATATTATGCATATATACATATGCTGCATGATAGATGCCGACCTTTACATACTCTAACCGGGGGGTTTCCACCTCCCCTATTTCTGGATCCATGCAGGCGAAGATGCATGAAGTGCTTGGTTGTGGTGTACTCATGGCGGTTTTAATTTGCACATGGTCGTGTCTAGGTCTTATAGGCCTTTAAGTCATTAAGGTTATATCTAATGAACTTGTTATCCTTATGTCTCCAGTCGAATGAGCATAAGACTCATGTTATACTCCTTATATTTATCCATGGATTTATGCCCATATATGACACGGTGTTTTATGAATTTATATATGTTTCCGCTGCCATGATATATGTTTTATCTGTATGATTTCTTGTTATGTTTTCCGTTGCAATATTATTATTTTTTATCTTTTCATTTTTATATTACGGGCTTGCTTAGTTTTTATTTCTTAGTGAGCCCATATAGAATGCCCAATGTCCATGTAACGCCGACGAAAAGCCCTCGCGGGCCGAGCCCGCGAGCGTCACATTTTGGGGGCGTTAAAGTGGAATTCTATAAGTTACTACCACCAATCTATAGAGTTTAGAGGTTGAATATTTATTCCTAATATATCTTTTTATTTTCATTTAAAAAGTATTTATTTTATTTTTGAAAAATATTTCACATCTATATTTTGTCTTATCATCATAAAGATTATTTTATATTTGTTAAATAAAATAATATTATTAACAATAAAAAAAATTACTTAGTATGTATAACATAATAAATATCCTATGTAAATAAGAATGCAAGTCATTCTGTAATTATCAATTAGTTCAACCGTTGTATTTACCAAATACTTCTATTAATAATCAAACTCCTATTTGCTTAATATCTAATCCATGTCTGCTATTGGCTTCAATATCGTATAAAAAGCCTAAATGTGCATAGCTTATCAGGTTCATAGCTATAATAATCTTTTAAATGCAAAGTATGAGTTCAGGCCGTGCTAGACATTCCATAATTAAACACTAAAATAAAGAAAATAAAAAGAAGAAAAAGGTGAAGCTATGAATTTTAATACAAAGATAGGAGTAATATATGCTACAAGAAGTTTTTCTTTCCCTGTGCAAGAAAACAAACGATTCAGAGTTTATTCATGCTCTAAGGATTTCCTCATTATGAGAAACTAAAGCAAAATGGAAATCCAAATTAAGACAAAGAACTTGATTCTGGTTACAGAAGAAGATAGACAAAGAATGAATGCTTCAGGCCCTCGAATACTTTTCTATTCGACAGCCAGGATTTATGGAATCAGTTAAATCATTCACCACAGAGCAATTTTTTCATAGAGGTACAAATAAGCTACTCGAGACGAGAAGAGAATCAGATATCAGCAATGAAGTCACAGTCAGCCCAGACTTGATCGAGTCACTTCATATGCCAGGAAACAGGCTGCATTAGCTGGGACACTGCGAGCCATGGCTGGTCCAAAACCTCTATAGAGGCCCTTGACTCCTTCAGAAGCCAATATCTTCCTGAAGGCATCGACTGAGCCAGAGTACTTTGGTTTCTTATAGTCGTCGACCTGAATCACACTTTTTACGACATCTGTTGGATAAACAGATATCCAGAAAGATGCTCCTGCCAGTCCACCAGCAACTATCAAAGACCCCCTTCCTAGATTTGAAGTGTCTTGACCTCCAGCAAGGTACTGCTTGAGAGCCTCGTAGACGCCAAACATGGCAGCATTTCCAGGGACTTCACGTCCCAAAGTCGGGATAAGGCCCTTAAACAGTCCTCTAACACCAGCTTCTCTGACAACATGCTTTGCCACATCGATAGGCCCTCCATATTTTACGGCTGCAGATGCATCTGCTAAGGCACTCTGTGCTTGCAGCCTGTTTCATGTAACAGAGTAGAAATATAAGAATATATACGAGCAAATACAATGTATTGCACTTTACTAGAAAATTTGTGCATGTATTGCGGCTGACAGATAGATGAAATGTCTAAGCATTCAGTGGAGAAATTATCATGTTTGAAGTTAACTTGAAAATAAGGGAAAAAAGTGATACACAAAATTCAAGATTACGATGGCAGATTCAGATGCCTCTGGATATTTTGTTGCGTGACTACTGCGATGAGATTGATTACCAACTAGATGCTAAAGGATGAGATGAACACGAGATGTGAATACTTCATTTGTATTTTGTGAGGCTGCAATAGAAAACAACAACCATTTTTTCATTACTGCCTAGTGTCAATAGAAGTTTAGCAGGGTCAGGCTGCCGGAGGGTTGATGTTTGAAAGACTTTTGGAGGTCATTCAGAGAGGATCTCAAGATCCAAGTATACCTTTCTCGAGGGCACTGATCTGTGTCATTTACTTTTCTCTGACCCATTTGGCTTCAACAGAACAGGTGTATTTTAAGAGGAGAAAGATGGTATATCGAAGATTTTTTGAGCATAGTGAATAATTTGATGAGAGATTGGGCATGTTTATAATAGGATATATTCTTATAATTGCGACATGTAAGATAGCAGTTCAGTACCTTCTCAAAAAAGATAGCAGTGCAGTAATAAAATTGGATGATCGCACAAGGTAATCATCCTTTTCTTTCTCAAAAGAAAAAGAATCATGGATGAGTATAGACTAGTAGCCAAAAAAAACAGCATCAAGCATTGTGACGATGAACATGGGCCACAATTTCATAAAATAAGAAACTGATGGTGGAACGCAGCACTAAAATCTCCGGTTTAAAGTGTTGCTTGTTGTGAAATAATTTTAGATACTCAAGCAATTAATACAAGAAATGTAACCAACCTGCACTTGATAAGCTCGGTTGGACATGCCAAGAAAGAAACTGCAACACCAGCACCAGCACCACACACAACCTGTTGATTTACTGAGAGAGGTGCTCCTGGATCAGACCTCAATAACGTCTCCATTTGCCCTCTCACCGTAAACAGAAGAGCATTGAAGGCTGCAACAGTTGCAAGGGGCGCTCCCATTCCTTTATATAAGCCGCGCGGGCCTTCTGCAGCAATTGTCTGTTTCACAGCATCCATTGCACCGGCATACTTGGGAGGTTGGCCAGGTAGTGGTGCAGGCTGGCTTTGCAGCTTTACCTTAATTGTGTCAAAAGGGTGACCCACAATCAATTGTGCTGCACCTCCAACAGTTCCAGCAGTAAGATCCTTGACTACATCTGCCATCTGTTTCATTTGGTCATGACATCAATATTAAAAGTTTCCGTTTTGCATTAAGATTTCTTCATAGCATGCTCTTTTCAAGATGCACTTATAAATTCAGCGAACATAACAAATGAGGTTAAAAGATAGCACAGCCAATCACATCAGTTGTACACCATATATAACATCAGAAGACATGAAAACTATTACAATTGTGCAAAAACATAAAAATACTAAATCCCGAATCTAACTCTGAAGCAAGAGCAGGCATTCAACATTGTATTAATCATCATCCTTGAAACCCAATTTGCAAATGAATGAGAAAAGAGAACCACATAACTAAATATGTTGTAGGAATTGTTTTTTTAATAGAATATTTATTTACGTATGGAATAAAAATAAATGCGCAAAAAGAACAAATAGACCATCAGATCAACAGTGAACACCAGGATCATCTTAGTATTGCAACCACTCACAAAAAAAGTGCTTGCACACCAGATTTATCCTAAATGCTTGAACTTAATTAGGAGAAGAATGGGAGGCTTTCAAATTCTTTTCTTTCTTTCATGGTTCCAACTAAGATTGTCATACTGTAACATCATGCACATATCTCAAATATGTCGACAGCTTTATTTTACTACTATGTCACTTGAAAGCAATTGTATACAAATCAGAATCAGAATCTTTCATCTGCTCACGTCTTCAATTATGCACACCCAATTCAATGAATATCATAAGCTACTATATCTGGCGCTCATTGATCGGTCCACACTATGAAGACTATTCAGCATTTCCAAAAGGTACATATCATTTGTCCACAAACTTCTGCGAAATACCTGATACTCATAGGCATCATGAACAAAAATATCAGTCCCGGATGTCATCAATAAAAATCCATGTGTGAGAAAAGGACGGTAATGTGATTCCTAGCACTCTAAGAACCCTACATTATTCTAAAAAGGATTCGTAGGAACCAAATTCCCAGACGAACATTCAACAATTAACAAAATCATTCAAAAGTTTTCAATACCAAAGGAAAACCTTTGACGAACCAAACCTGTTATAAAAAACGTTTGTGACATTTGTTTACATGCAAAGAACCAAACCAGACTCAACAGCGCTTCGTCAAGCACTTTACAATTCCCAGCCCTTAGCAAAGTCATTTTAGCAAGCTCTTAACGGGCGCTTGCGTCGATCTCCTCTTTCTTCCGATACCTCAAACGAATCGTTGTTACTTACTTCTCTTGATCCTTAACAATCCTTCCTCTCCTACAACACATACCTCACAGACTGCATCCACTCCAAAAGCTTAAGGAACGCTACATCGATCGCTTTGCCATCACCCACTGAGAAAAGAGCGCATGGTAACACTAGAAACGCATTGCATCGCCCGACAACAAACCAACTCACAATTCATGAAGAAACCAAAAAAAAAAAAATCTGAACATAAAGTAAGAATCCACGCATTCATCGAGAGAACACATTCCACAATTATATCACAGAAACGAGATCTCGAACACAAAAAGAAAAGGCAGATCGAATCTGTGACGCATTTATCCGACGACGAGATCGAATCCACGCCAAAATGAACTGGAAACAACTGCGATCTGAGAAGGGCAAACTAACCTTTGTTGAGGAATCCCACTCTTCTTGCTAAGTTTTTTTTTATTTTGTTTTCTTAGTATTCACAAGTAGGAGGAAGAAGAAAAGATGGGCTGCTAATTTTTGCTTCGAGTTGTTATTGCGCGTCGCGTCGTGTCTCATTTATGTTACGAGTGAAGTGGGAGTGGGAGTTTGAGGACAAAAGAAGAGGAGGAGGTTGGCGATGACGGCAACGGCAGCCATCGGATTTAAGGGAGGAGAGATTTGGGCCATCCGTTTGGGGATCAGGGGTCGGTGGACGAGAATCCCTCATGGTTCGTAGCGCGGTCTGGTCCGGTCCGGTCTGGTCCACATGTAGCATACATCCGACGCAATTGTAAACTGCAGCCATTTGATAGTGATAAACGCTTCCAAGTCTTTCGTGTTTAGCAACGAGGAGTACAAATGGATAAAAGGTTGAGACACATAAAATTAAAAAAGATATTTCACACGTTTTTTTTATGTCCACAATTATGGGACGGAATTTTTTTTATTTTTAATGCAAAATCATGAACAAAATATTATATATAGCATAATTAAGACATCGATCATATATATGTATATATATATATATATACATATATCAAAATAACGAAAAAGAGTAATTGGCGGTGGCGCCCTCAGGCACTATTATTAAAAATAATCATGGAAAATTGAATTTTTTTTATTCATAATATGTGTACATTATATACATTACGGTCTTTACAATTTCCAATTTAATGAGTTTCAAAGTAAAATTTTAAAATGAATGTTGGGTAGAATTTTTTTCGTGTACCTTTTATTTTAAAATAATTTTTTTTTCAGTACCATTTGGGAAAAATAATGCGTGAACTTGAAAAATGTTCACATATATCTCATTATTATGTCAAAATCCAATGTACGATTCTAACAAAGATCTTATACAGTCGGCAGTAGCTATTCTTTGTATTATTATCGTAATGGATTTTTCCTTGGGAATAAAGAATCCATGAACCTAAACCATAATGTTAGTATTATTGAATGTGAACTTAATTGTGAATACCGAAATAAAAAAGTAATAAATTTCTTAATGATGATTATGACGATATTATTGATCTACATTTCTTGGTGAATGAAATAAAATCCAATGATAAACTTAAAGCTGCCCATGTATTTTTTAATATTTTTTGTTCTTCCATTGTTCTACATCTTAGGATAATTCTTACCTCGCTAAGAACGTATATTTCTTTGACAACTAAAATCAAGTCCCATTTGAAAAAGTAGAATATGAACATTTTCGAATTTCAGTGAATAATTTAATTTAATAGATTAATTATAACTATTCTTGGATAAATCAAAATATAATGATTTAATAAGTAATTTTAATAGTTGTTTGGGATAACTTATAAGAATTGAAATTTTGTTAATGAAGGTAAAATTTTAGTTAAATTTAAAAAATATAATACTAATTTTATAATTAAATAACAAAGTAATACAATTTTTTTCTACAAAATATGATTAAATAGTATAAAATTAATCTTCGGGAAATATATAATAAAATATTATATGAAATTTATTTTATTTTCACATTTAATATAAATAAATATTTTCAAAAACTTAACTTAAAAATGATAAAAAATAAAGTGAGGTAATTGATATTTTTTTAATTATATTATTAAGTTAGTATAATAATTACTTTATATATCAAAATTAGAAGTATTATTTAAAAGTGAAAGTTAAATTATTTATTTAATTATAAGAAATATTGATGGATGATGGTTCAGCCTACAACTTCAACCGAAAATGAGAAACTGAAACTCGAGAACAAGTGACCTCGAATTTCAATCTCAAATGAAACTTGATCAGAACCTGCGCATATTTGTAACCAACTTCCTGTTGCCAAGCGGGCTTTAGGGAACATAAAACATATTTTTTACATAGTTTATTCGTGGAAGATCCACATGTATAATCCAAATACTCTGGTTTCACCTTTGGAGATCACCAAATAAAGTCATTATATATATGAGTGTCCAGCGACTGTAATTTAGAGCAGCCCACCTTTCCTCACATTATTCTGTGGGCTTATTAGTATAGGTGTGTGCTTACAAGTCCATATTAGCAAGTACGTGAGAGTTGTTGAGCTGCGCACAAAGATATATATATATATATATGACCTTATATACGTAAAACAGCGATATATTGAGAGTTCCAGTGACGGACATAATGTAATTTTATATACAGAACGAAAGAGCCAACAAGAAGTCCAAGAAGATCCAACATCCTTAATAAGCCTATAACTCACATGTCAGGATCCAAGAACAGTAGTCCGAGGAGTGCCAACTACAAGGACGATGGAAGTATCTAAAATTCTACTTCAACAACTGAAAGCGCATTAAAGGAAAAGACTACTACTCTCACCCATTTCCATATCAAACTATCATGACTACCACAAGAGTATATACAACCGCGAAAACTTGACTCTGCCGTTATATGAGTCCCAAAGGTCAAAGACTGTGGCTTCTCTCATATGTACTCAAAGCCGTAATTCTGCACTCTGAAAAAAAAAACATCTCGATCGATGGGAAAAAGAAAGAGAATAGACAGGAGAACATTCTGTATGACTATTAACAGATGACTGAGGTTTTACTCCATCTAACTGATAAGGTGCATTAAGTGCCGCCTCGAAACACAGAAAGTGAAGTGCCACCTTCGGGCTCCTCCAGGAATAGGATTTCTGTTTTGAAGGAGTTCCCAGTTCTTGCCAACGGAAGAGCGAGAGACGCTGAATCTGAGATGTCAAGCTTGCCATCCACTGAAGAATTAGGCAGTTTACCTTTTCTGTCACTGTTGAACTGTGAAACTGAAGCAAGTGTTTCCTTTGGTGGCATCTTGATGGGACCTAAAGCTAGATTAAGGTCTATGGTACTATAGCTTGGACAGTCATCATCATCTGAAGAAACATCGATGAAATCGATAGGTCCCGAATCCCGGTTTTCAGCAAGTTTTGATTTCCCAGACATCCGCTCACGACAGTTGGAGTCGTCTCTTTGGTGTTGCTCTGAACAGAGACCCGAAAATAAATGCATTTTTGCGGTAGCAGATTTAGTGTCTTCATCTGAATCTCTAAAACTATTGGTATCATGACTATCACTACAATACTTCAACCTTTTGCTTGTCCGATCATCTTCTCCAAAGACAAAGCGGGTGCTATCTTGGAAAACCTTAGACTTAAGATTGCCCGTCGAAATTTCACGCCATAATGGTGTTGTGCTCAAATCTAGATATCTCTTGTTCAACTTCCAGCTCACGTTACCGGTTCCCAAAATAGCTGGTGTAACTTGCTCAGCTTCATTTTCCATTGATATCTTTCGAGTCGTCTCCTCCAGAGACACAATTAGTTTATCACCTGATATTTGTATTTAATAAGATGAATATTAAATCACAAAAGAAGAAAAAAATGAGCAGAGAGGGAACTGAAATTACCTTGTATAGATTCTGAAGCAATAAAGAGTGCAGAAAATGGTTTGTCAGTATTCTCTTCAACATGTGCCTGAACATGAAATCTTTTTTTGGCTTCAACATTGTCAGAGTATCCCTGGAAACAGCACAAATAAGCTCTCAAGTGAATCTCAAAGCAATTGAACTTGCGTGCAGACACAATAAATAGGATATAGATATTAATGACGATATACTCAACGTGAAAATAAGAGTTACCAAAAAAGTTCCATTCCCGGTCATTCCTGCACAATGTCTTCCACCATTCAACACAATAGAATTGAGTGATGCCTTCATGGGATTCTGGAAAGAACCTAAGCTTCCAGGTAAACAATTCATATGATATGATTGCGAAACAATATCTGACTGACGACAGGAACCAGTTACAGAAGCATCCCCAAAAGTTTTCTCAATAGGAGATTCCTCTATCTTCAAACTGTCATTAGATCCCTCCATCTTGCAAATATTATAACTGGCTTTAGCTGATGAAAGAGAGTGAAAGAAACTAGTGTCAGGATTCACTATGCTCACCTTCACAGAGTTACCACTCCAAGCCATTTTCTCTTTTGGAAAGTTCGATGAATTAGTCTTTAGGAAGGAGGATACTGACTCCTGAACTAATGTATCCTTAGTCAGTTCAAAACCATTGGATTGTTCCTGCAAATTAGAATGTCCACTTGTAGAGTTCAATTTTCTTCCTCTGAAAACCCCCCAAAGAAAGAATAATGTGTTCCATCCTGAAAGCACACCACATATTAAGATGTGGAATGTAGTTTGGATTGTTCCAAGATATCATATAGAAAATACTCGTATCAATAATGAATCTCATATTCACATTAGACCCAATGAAATAAATTCTTGCTTACGTTGTGAGGCCTCTGGTAGCGTGTTTGAATGAAAAATAAGAAGCTCCACCTCATTGATACTCCCTATGAGAGCTAAATCACTTTTATGCATATCATCTAACAGCCTCTGGTAAGACTTCTTGTAACTGTCAAGACAAATGTACAAGTGAATATATGCAAGTATTAAACACCTCTATGCAAAATGCAAATGGTCCATAAGATAACAACCTTTCAAAATCTTTTGCAAAGAAGTATAAAGCAATGTTCTCTTCTGTGGGACTGGTTTCTTGAAACTGCAGAGGCCAGGAACGAACTCGAGGAACTTCCACCAATTCAATTTTGCAAGGGAATCGTTCAGCTACGTGGGGTACTTTAGGAGATGCAGAAAAAGACAAATGAGCTTGAATTCCGTTGACCACTTCAGAATGCTGCTCAGTTCTTGAAATTTCAAAATCACCACTGCAAATGAAAATGTATACTAGAATAACAACGACGCCAATAGTAACAAATAAAATCCCTAAAAAAATATAAAAATTGGAACACAAGTTTCAGTTCAGTATTTTATTACGCATGCTCACAAAATCGGCACACACAGAGGTAGAGAAAGTACCGCCATATGAAATCATGTTTTGGAAATGAAGAAGCTCCCAAGGAACTAGAAAGTAGAGAAGCACAATCAGGCATACTTTGAAATGAGAGTTCTGTCTTTAGATCATCTGGAACTGGCAAAGCGATATTGAGGTCAAACTCCAATTGTTCGGCCTTAGGACCCTCTCTTTTTCCAGAACCAACACCAATGTTTCTCAAGCTCTCATCTCCATCACTCCTTGCTTCTGAAAGCAAACTCTTTCCACGAATCTTACTTGACAATGAACTTTTGGGAGGTATCTCAGCGATTACAGTGTTATTTGATTCCTTCTGCTCCTCAGATGGCTCAAAATATTTTGTTCTCTTGTGTATTTTTTCATCAATTGCTGCTTCAACTGCATCTTTCCACCTATTCCTTTTCTTCAAATTTACATTGACAGAAGGTTTCACAGAAGTGAAGTTAATCTTGTCATCATGACATAAATCTGTAGAACCATTCAAATCTTCTAATCGATGATAATGTAGTGGTACATTCTTTCCTGTAATGACTTGCCTTGAACCACTCAAGACAGAATCTATGCCCTTGTCACCCTGAAAAGTATAGTTAGGGTTGTCCGCAACTTGGGGCATCAGGAACGGTCCAACATTTTTCAAGGTATTAGAAGCAACACCAGGGTTTGAGCGTACAACTCCTTTGAAAGCATCACCTGATTCTTTATTCTCAGCGTCAGTTATATTGTGACTTTTTAATTGACGTGCAGTGCGCATTTCCTTATTTCCTGGCATTCAGATGAAGTGTAAGATTAGAACCGATATAGCATATCAAAGATAAATTAACAAAAACTGAATATTACCATCTGGTATTTTCCTAGTGGAAAGGATATTAACTTCTGACTTATTATTTGAATTTGCAGCATTTGATGAAACCTTCACATCCACCTCTGGGATAGGCTTCACAAAA
This sequence comes from Pontederia paniculata, assembly GCA_001647135.1. Taxonomy (NCBI): domain Eukaryota; kingdom Viridiplantae; phylum Streptophyta; class Magnoliopsida; order Commelinales; family Pontederiaceae; genus Pontederia; species Pontederia paniculata. The sequence goes on from LTAE01005581.1 coordinate 17,616, forward strand.
TTTGGCAATGATTTTTCAGCTGGCCTCTCAAGGACAAAGAATTTTTTCTTTTCCATTGTGTTCCATTCTTTCATTGATTTGAAGCCTCTAGATTCCTCAGTTCGTGGAGATTTAAGCATTTGGGATTTACTTACTAATCCAAAGCTGCCATTGCCTGAACTCGCACCCTTAAATGATGAAGATTTCCTTAGTGTTCCAATCGTTCCCTCTTTTCTTATGTCCTTTGATGCCGATTCTCTAGAAATCACTTCAGAGCTAGCTTTAAGCAATTGCTTGGGTTTTGGCATTACGCCCAAGCTGCTGGAAGAAAGTTGCTTTCTGAGAATCTCTGTACAATGAGAACACCAGAGAAGTGGTAAATTTTAATGCCAGCAAAGGGCGAAGGAATTCAAGTTTAACAAGCTCAATTTGTTCAAGCAAACAATTGTAAACCTACTTCTGGGAGCATGAAGTTCTCTTTCAGACTTCAGAAGATTAGGAGATAGTGTATTTGACCGAGATGATGATTGGAAATTGTATGCAGGCAGTCTTCGAGATGATGAAGCTATTTCAGATGGTTTACCTTTTACAAGGTTCGAGTTCTTATAAGATGTTTCAGGGAAAGAGCAAACACCCGTCCTAGGACTAGTTGAAACATGTCTGCTTTGAGAAACATTTTTGCAAGTTAATGAGATTACATCCTTATGGCTCATGTGTTTATTATCTAGCTTTTTTGAACTCTTCATACTTTCTGACGGGCGAGATATCTCTAGATCAGTTGATTTCACATCTGTCTTGGGTAAGTTCATACGGTGCACCGAGATCCCAGAGTTCTGGATCTTCTCACCCATTTGATGTGCCTTTGACAGCCTAGAAATTGCCCCCAACTTAGACAACCTTTTCTTTTCAGATTCCTCCATAATCTGGCATTCTTCGCAAAGCCAATCACCTTCGGGAAGCTTATCCAACATGTTTCGCATGCAGTAGCTGATTAAACAGAGAAAAGAAACTTTCTGAGAGGAGGAATAAAGGAAGCAGAAGAAAATCAGAGAATTAAAGTTAAGACACAAGACTGAAACACAAAGGGCTTACATATGCTCTGCTCCATCAAGACACCTACTACAAGTAGCAAGGTGGTCTTCTTTACCAGCATCCCCACATATATCACATACATTTACCTACACATTAGTAAATATATAGCAGACTAGTCAACCAAAGAACATAGTTCAGAATAACACCAAAAGAACCTCAGATCAAGCAAACATAACAGTATTCATTATGCAAGCAGAATAGTAATCAAAATTTGCAACTGCATTTAAATGCAAAGGGCTTACAAATGCTCTGCAACATCAAGACACCTATGCCATACTTATATTCAAATATTCAAGATCAGTTGCATTCAATACATGTCATGAGTTTTGTGCCTGCTTAAGCAAAAATATTGGTATCTATTACTTGACCCTTGCCCTAAAGATTTTACAATTTATCAAAGAAACTTGAATGTCGAGATGGAAAGATACGTACATCAAATAACACCTCAGATTCACAAGCTTGATTTTCAGCGACAGCATGTGCTTCTGTGTCACAGTCCAGCAAATGGGATTCACCATTAACTGGAATATGGGTTTCAGGTTGCTCATTGGTACTTGCATTTCTGATAGCTTCATCACATCCATCACGCCCAGCAACTTTGTTTGAGCATGGATCTTCCTCCTCAAATAGCCTAGAAGGAGGATCACTTACCATCTTACATTCTACACTAGCTTCATATTTTGGATTACTAGTGCGTGAATCACGAGGATCAGCAACAACACATTTGCCCAGGTTGTTGGCCTTGTCCTGGCTTGTCACTACAGAACTGCAAATCTCATTCACCTTCATGGACTCGTTTACAATTATATTACATTTTAATGCCGAATTACATGAGACGTCATTCATCTCCACATCAGCAATTTGATCTGATTTCTGCATGCCGGTATCTCTAACTCCAGAAATGCACGACTCACTTTCACCATGACAATCTGACTCATGGTTTTGCAATGCAGTTTGGTGAACAAATGGTGTTGAATTGTTGCATGATACTTTACCAGTAAGGGTTGTATTTGTATGACAAACAGGAGCTTGACCAAGCTTTTCAATCACTACGGCATTTAAAGACATTCCAACTGCTTCAGTTTTCTCAAATGTTTTTGTGGCTGGGAATGTTGCTTTGCTTTCAGCATTGTCAGATAATGTATCATGACTTGAACTAGCAGTTAAGAAGTTGCTTGCTTCACTATGAGCATGCTTCAGATCGGGAGATGTTCTACTCTTAGAATCAACAAACGAACATATGTCTGCTTCCTTTCTATGGCAGATATTATCAGAAGACTCACAGTCAACATTTGACTCCATTGCAATCCTGTGCATACAAGAGGAACAGGGAGCGGCACACACATTGCATGTCCCAGTTTCAGCCCTCATATCACCACAAAACATATTTTTTTGGTGAGCAGTACTATCGTCCTGTGGGAAAGGAAGCCATTTCAGATACTCAAGGAGAATCAATAGCCAATAACGAAAAGGTAAAAATAGATCACTGTGTATCTAGTGGTCTATGTGCAATTCAAAGCTTTCAATCAAATGGAAGGAACACGATTTGACAATGATAGAAGCACATCCACCTTCTTCCTAAAAACATATAGCCACCTCAAACTTGTAAAACAAGAAGACATATAGCTTATTAACAAAGTATAGCATAATGGACAACCATCATATTACTCAAAAAAAAATATTATTCAATTAGTCAATATATCAACATCTTCACATGTGCAATTACTTAATGCACAAACTTTCCTTCATCTCTCTCAAAAGGAAAAAAAAGGAGATTCCTTCTTTATGATACAACCTTTGATGCACATCTCAAAGCATATGTATATAACTCCGGAAAAACAACAGTAACAAAGATTTAAGGCTTCAATTATGAATTTTTAACGACCTTTAGGTTCTTTGAATCCTTCAGCAGACCTCTATTATTATGTTACCTTCACAAAGTTCATATCAATATCGTTAACTCTTTTTTTCTTTTTCTATTAAACTGCTTCTAGTTGAATTAAACTTGTCATTAATTCACATCTATTCCCATTACTAAAATAATCAATTTACAAAAGATTCAGCAATTATTTTCAGTAGCAAACAGCAAAACAGCCTCAAATCCCCAGACAAAAGGAATGCCATTGACTATATGTCAAACCAGGGAAAAATGTAGTCATATCTCTCTCAACTGGAAATTCCTTACGGATTTCGTTCTCTGAAGATCGTTTACCAACTCAGTAGGTCATTGGATGCGACAACTACCTTCAAGCACGGGTGTCATCTGAAATTACCACAAGGCTACTTAAAACTTATGAGTACTGACCAACTTCTCGAAAATACTAATTGATCCTAGCAAATGAAAATACAACTTATGGACATTCTATAGAGTTTAGCAATCTTATAAACCCTAATGCATGACACAATTGTATCTCCTCTTATTTGAAGAAATTTCAACACAAATACAAACATGGGTTCTTCAAAAAAAAAAAAAATACAAACATGGGAATGAACAAAAGGAGCAACTTATTTATGTATGGATGAACATATTTCTGATAGAATGAACAAGCAAGAATGCATCTACAATCAAGAGGTCACTGCCAATCAACGCATTCCATGCTAATTAGAGGAAACAGATTGAGAAGAACAATCAATTTTTGGCCAACACCCAGTAGTAAAACCCCCCAAAATCCCACATCCAACAATAACATCCAAGAACCATATCCTAGAAATCGAAAAAATTGAACACGATCACACATGTCAAAACCAAAATCCAGCGCACCAATCCAACCAAACCCGATCTTTTATTTTCTGACGCAACCATAGCCGAGTGGCGACATCCAAAAACCGAAAAATACAACGCTCGCATCCCGAAAGAACCATCCAATCAATCAATCAAACAACACACCGTCATCAAGTCCCAAACCAAAGAAAGGCGACATCTTTACATGCCTCCGGCTCATCGATCGTCTCAGTCCGGTCGTAGAGCTCCCTCACACTGCGCTCGGACCGCTTCTTCATACCTAACTCTCACCGGACCCTTCCGATCAGGTCGTCGGCGATCAATCCCACGGTTGTCCGAGACCGAAACTCCGATCTTTAGGGAAAACAAGAGACAAGGGAAACTGGAACTGACAGGTGGAACGAGGGCAACGTTGTGGCAGATGAACGCTCCAGGATTCCGGTTAAAGAAGACTCCGTCGGAGATCAATCCCACGGCGAGGGTTCTCGTATTTCAGTCCATGGCGAAAGAGGCGACAGAGGAGGAGGAAGAGAGAGAAGTCATGGTTTACTATTAGTCTATTACTATTAACCTCGTATTTATTACCAAAAGCTTCTTCGTTAATAAGTAATTAATCGAAACAAATCGTAAGATTTATGTGCATTTATTCCTCGCTCGTGCGAGCGTGCAAGCGAGCGAGGCGCTGTGGCGGTGCGGTGTCATTAGGACGCACGTACGGGGAGGGTTCCAAACGTGTCGGGAGACGAATGGGTCACGTGTGAGATTTTTAACGGCTGGAGGCGGAGGACGGCGGTTGAGGGAAGCGGGGAATCCATGACGGAGACGGCTTAGCGGAATGCCACGTCGACGATCTCGGGATGCGAGCGGACTTGTTGATCTGGACCGTCCTTACGTGGTTCTTTTATCTAATGGACGATCTCCATTTGAGATAATTTTTTTTTATCTAAGATCTAAAAATAAAACTCCATCGAATTTTAGGACTACTAGCACTTAATTAATTTAGTGTTCGAACGAATTCGACGAAAATAAATTTTGATCAAAATGATATTTTTAAAAATCAAATTCGAAGTTATTAACTTTCGTGCTTTTTGAACCTAATTTTGCTAACTAATTGTGTGAATCAATCTTAGTTGATTTGAGATAAGTTTTGTTTTTCTTCCGCGATCGTAGTGGGCTCGACACGAAGGGAGAGATATGTAGTGGAAGCTTCTACTATAAAACGGAGTGGTAAACAAACGTACGTAACGTAGTACCCGTATGTTACGTATCTTTCGACGACCTTTTTAGTTTTAAGTTAGCTTTAATTTAGTCAAAATAAATTAAAATTTTTATTCATTGCTTACGTGAATCATATAACTAAGCTGTTTTGGGAAAAAAAAAATAAAATGACTCAAATATAAAGGCATTAAATGAGTTCCACGCACACGTTTCTTGTGATTGTATCGTCGCGTGCATGTAATTTCATTTGTGGTAGTTTTTTATACAGTGGAAAAGAACCTTAACAACAATTTTATCTTTTGTAATTCATTCCATTTTCTCATATACTTTATTTTATTTTAGTCTCTAAATTTTAACATTACATTTATCTCTCCTTAATTTGTTAAGCACTTCCACTTTACTCTGAATATTTATTTTTTGCATTTTTAATTATGTCGTTGTTCTTTTTAACAACTTTATTTTTCTTCTTCAGCATTCATTTTTACGGATGGAGGAGAAGTGATATGAATATAAAGATGTTGTTTTATTAATGGATTAAATTTTCAAAATTATTGATAACATACCTATGTATTTTTTTACTCTTATTTGATTTTAACTTTAAATATAATAATATAAAAAAATTAAAATATAAAATAGGACCACTCTTTACCTTATTTTTTTCATTGGCCATTTGATTTTTTTTTTTGTATTTTAAATTAATTAAATTAAATAAAGGGTAAAAAATAAATATATTTAAATTTTTTGTAGTTGGGATTAAGTGAAAGTGCTAAAAAATATTGACAGATGAAATCAATCCTACATCAGTTGTATCTTTTGTTCTCGTCAACTAATAACTAAAGTTCTTCTCGGTACTTAATAAATTTTTCAAACGTTTCACAAGATATGTCAACTTTTTTCAAATATTTTGCTACATTTTCTTTGTCATAAAAATATTTCGTAAGATATTTGATTGTATTTTCAATTCTTTGTAATTATTAATAACAGAGAAAATAGAAATAAAACGAAACGTAGGGATCATTTTTTACTTACCGCTTTATGGTCAGATAAAACAATTATATAATTATTCATGAGTGATTAAAATTAATGTATTAAATTAGTCTATTTATCAGTGATGCACGAATATTATTAAAATAATTAAATAATATAATTTATATAATTAAGTATATATTTTTGAAAAATTGATTGAAATAAAATTAAGGACATTAAATTATAAAATGCTTGAATATTGGAAAATAAAGTATAAAATGTTCATAAGATAAAATTGTTAGTTTAGATTTTTGTGCTCAATTTTTATTTAAACACTTAGACATTATATTAACATTTGATATTTTATGATTATGATTATGATTATGATTATTATTATTATTATTATTATTATTATTATTATTATTATTATTATTATTATTATTATTATTATTATTATTATTATTATTATTATTATTATTATTATT
>LTAE01005582.1:0-28033 GCA_001647135.1 Pontederia paniculata
CGTAGTTGAATTTTGCGAGTGAAGATGCTTTGGAGATTTGTGTTTATAATATTCCTTTACAAATAAATGTCAGTGAAGTTTTCCAAGTGCAAGCGTAGAATTGGTTTTGGTATTTATATTATTGTCAAGATAAAATCAAACGTTATTTTGATAATAATTTTGAATTTAAATTTATATGGGAGTATTCAATTTTCGGCGATAATTTTATCGATATTTTACTTGCAACAACAAATATTAATATTATTATTCCTTAATAAGTAATAACTGATATTACATAAATTTTACGATTATTTATTCTATAACCTATTTCGACAAGACCTATTTTCAATCGAATTGGAGCACATGTTTCGAAAATTTGAACCCACTAAAATTCATGTCCCAAGCTTTGTTTTTTATACAAAATGTCTTCATATTTGTTAAAATTCTAACATGCAAACGAATTTTGCCAAAGTATATTTAAAAAAATATAAAATTCATTCTCTCTAATACACTATCGGGCCTTTGTAACAATATATATATATATATATATATATATATTCTTTGGTAAATAATTAGACATTTTTTGGCACCCCTACAATTCGGTTCTAACTCCATCCCTTGATGAATGTTAAATGATATCCACATGACGGACCCAGATAATTTTCTGTTAAAAGCCCGGCCCAAATTTCCACCAGCGAATTGGAAATCATCGGACCCCCGGGACATTCGGACGCGTGTCCATTTCTCATCCTTCGCGTGGCAGAGAGGGCCCACCGCTTCCCACACGTGAGCGCACCACGAGAATTGTGAGGCTTTAACGCTGCCGCGTCGGCATGTGGACCCACACAATGGTCCACACTACCCGGACGAATACATGGCAACACCAAAATCTTACATCCCACCGTTCGTTCCGATCGATCGGACGGTGCTAAGTAAGTTTGGCGTTGATAAAAGGAGGGCGATGGAATCGATCACACGCACTCATCGGAGTTTTCTCCGCAATTTTATTGGAACAACATCAAAAGCTCATCGATCAATCAGAGACCGAGCGAAGAACACCAAAAGAAGAAGAAAAAATGGCAAAAACGAGCATCCAAACCGAACCGATCGTAAGCATTTGGTCGCCGAATCCCTTAACATTAAACTCTTTTTCGATCATCTCTGTAGATTTTGATTTTTTTTTTCTTTTTTGCATTTGGTTCGGATTTGACGCAGGAGGACGAGAAGCTCAAGTATCTGGAGTTCGTGCGTATCGCGGCGTTGCATGCGGTGGTGTGCCTCTGCAACTTCTACGTCTACGCCAAGGAGAACGCCGGGCCGCTGAGGCCCCGCGTCGGAAGCGCCGAGAGGGCGGCAAGGTCGGTCGTCGAACCTTTCTACGCGCGCTTCCGAGGCGTCCCCCTCGAGCTCCTCAAGGTCGCCGATCGCAAGGTAATGACCTCTATCTCCCGTCTTCGTCCGGTGATCGACGTCTTCTGCTCCGGTGGATTCGCCGCGACCGTCCGTCCGTCCGTCCGACCTTTCATTTTTAATGGCTTTTGATTGCATGTCCGTCAATGTGGCAGGTGGATGAGCTGCTGGGCCATGTGGACCGGCGCATGCCTACCCTCGTGAAATCGGCATCCGCCAAGGCCTACTCNTGCGGGGCGGCGCAGTACCTTCCCCTGGTGCCCATCGAGAGGATCGCCAAGGTGTTTGGAGAAAAAGGCGGCGAGAAGCCGGTGCTGGTGGCCACGGCTAAATCCTGAGCCTGTTGTTGCAGAACCAACACGACTGTGTAACTGTGTTTAGTTCGTTCCCTGCGTTGCATTGATCGGCAGGAGCACCAAAACGGCGGTTGATATTGGAATCAGTACAGTTCTCAGCTAAAGTTGTTTTTTTTTCTCTTTATATTTTTTTGCGAAGGATGAAGGAAGGCTCGTACGTAGTACATAAAAGGAGTCTCAAACCTGAAGTGTTTGTGCCATTTTAATTATTTTTTTTTCACTTTGATTTATTCTTTAGTTGAAGGATGTCAATGATTCATCTTTACATCTATATTAACAAATCATCACTATAGTTTTGTTGTGAGTTCTTTCCGAGGGCATCTCTATCTATTATAATTTATAATACTATATTAAATTAGGAGGTCAAGAAGTATGTAATGAAAATCTGATCGACGATATATGTGTTCCGAACGAAATTTCGGACCGTTATATGAATTTTACTTATGACATTATGATTTAAATATAGCGAAAGACTTAAATATACTAAATTTAAAAATTTAAATTTGACATTTGCAACATAAACATAAATTTTAGGATCTAATCCAAATTCATAATAGGCTCTCACATAAATCGAACATTATGTTACACATGACATCAACTTAAAATGTGCATTCTACTTTGCAATTTAAAAGGCTCATAGGTCATACATGAACTTGGACTATAATTTCATAACATGAGTATAATTATCTCGATCTAGAAAGTATAGAATAAATAACTCAACTCAACGACCATAGAGACATTTGTCACGGGCGTGACCCTTGTCACGGCTCGTGAAAGAGTGAGTCACGTGACCAAAGGTCGTCTCTGCTGATACCATGGTCATGACTCGTGAGATAGTCCTCACGGTTGTGACATCCTACGTCGCACGGGTGTGACAGCGCCTCAAGGTAGTGCTCGCTTCCTCGCATCATGGCCCGTGGCGATCTTGTCATGGTCGTGTCTTGATAACTCTAGCTCTCTTTATCACGACCCGTGACATCCTTGTCACGATTGTGGCCGAAAGGGTGATACCTGCTCCTTTCGGTCACGCCCTGTGACATCCTTATCACGGTCGTGATCGAAGGGGTATGTCTTGCCCCTTTGGATCACGGTTGTGACTGAAGGGGTGATTCTTGCCCTTTGCGTCACGGCCCGTGACATCCATGTCACAGTTGTGACATCCATGTCATGGTCGTGACCACTGCCATTTCACTCACTTCCACTCCATTTCAATCCGAAATCTATCCATTTCCTATAAATGAACCAATTTTACCTAAAAAGGTTGATACATACAGGGATTTCTATGTTTTAGGGTTCATGACATAGTTAATCTAGCATAAACAAAATGAAGGATTTGCAAGCATATGGCCTAGGGTTTCATCATTATGTTTATATACATGTTCTTGGGTTCATCATTCATCTTACACTTGGATTCAAGGTGTCATAGCATGAAAGACCATAGAAAAAGGGACATATGGGCATCTCAATAGCATAATAAATACATGGCATTCATAAGATGATTCCTAGCGCATCAAATTTCACATAAAAATGAGAAAGTTGAGAACATTTGAACTAGGGTTTCATATCACATAATCTAAACTTCATTGCACAATAAAATCATAAATTTAACTTATCATACTCTCAAAGTAACATAACATACCAAAAATATGAACAATTGATTCATCATAAGGTTCATGGGATGGTTAATTCTCATAAGAATAGACCTTAGGTATATGAACTTTCCATTTTCATCTTTGGATAGATTTGGCACGCTGTCAATCCAAAATTTATAACCTAATCCACGACCATTCATTTGGAGAAATTATAATTTTCTTTCAAAGTAGACTTCCATGGGACTTACACATAAAAATCTAAATATCCTACTTCTTCACCATTCATTCTCAAGAAATTCTACAATATTGTCCATCGATTTTACATTTAGAATTTTCACGAGTATTAAATCATCCATGACTCCTCATAGATTTATGCTTTTCAGATCATTCAAAGTTCTAATACAAGGGAACCATGTATATCACCACTCTATAAATTTCATTGCCTAATATGATCTTTACAATTTATGGCGAATTTCATAAGTTAGACACATTATTGTTTGGGACAGTTTGATAGTAGGTTAGTATTTCGATCATATCTCTCTAGGTACACCTCATATTGCATTATTTTTTTATTCCACATGAACTAACTTCAATACCTATTCATTCATATATCATACATAATTTTTGGATAAGTAAAAACATATATGAAACCTTATTGGAACATAGATTACATATTTTGAATAGGAAATGACACCTCAATTTGAAACTTCAACTTTAATAAACACAACTATAATTCCATAAAAGTTTCATTATAATTCAATAACTTATACCTTTTATGGTTGAACATCCCCTATAAGAAAAGTAATCATCTTCATCTGGATAGGAAATGACACCTTAATTTGAAACTTCAACTTTAATAAACACAACCGTTGCTCAAGAGACTTAAAGGACCAATGGACGTAAATGGCCTTGTGGAATTTGGCTAAGTATACTACAATGGAATTAAATGTCCTTATTTTATTTTTGGGTTTTTACAAAGTGTGCACTGTTGTAAGAGTATTAGCCTACAAGCATATACCCGTACTAACATACCTATATGTGAATATGAGTAAATGTGGTCGCGTTGTAATATATAGGACAACACATATATTTTACCTTTAAATTAGATATATGATATTTAAGATCGTCTCTTGTCAGAAGCTTAAATTATTAGGGCGATATTTGAATGTTAGAACTCGAGTTCTAATAAGTTAGTCCAAGGAACTTGTGAATTTGATGGATATATTTCATTAGAATATTTGGTTGAGTAAGAACTAAAAAGTTTAATCATTATTAATTAGAAAATAAAAATGCTCCATCCTCCTAAACTCATCATCCTAAATCCTCCTAATACTCACATATTCAAAATGCTCGAAAAAGTTAGCATACTTACTATGACTGCCATTGAAAGAGAGGAGGAATAGAGGATGGGGTTAGGAGGATATAGGAATATTCATTAGAAAATTGAGATTCTTGTTGGTATTTGGATAAAATGTAGAATTTGGTGCGGAACAAGAAGATGTTTTATGCCATTTGACCAGTATGCCCTTTAAAAACTAATAAAATATAATATAACAAATAGTAAAATTACTTCTTGTCTTATAGTTTTATATTATCATTCTATTTTGGTGAAACATAATCATAAAAGCATCCATCTTATTTTTTTCGATATAAACCCACCTGACTAATTCGATGTTTGAACGAGAGCGAAAATAATAAACTTTAACCAAATTGATGATTCCAAAAATCAAATCTAGAGCTCACGTCGACCCTTTGACAGAGTTTCACCATCCAACTATGCCAACTAAATTTGCTTAATCATCATATTTGTAATAATAGATAAATAAATAATAATGATTTCCATAAAAAAATGTTTAATATTTAGGAAGTAAAAAAGTACCATATCCAATACTCGTGTGTGCAAGTGTGGTGATAAATGATATTGTTGAAGATACCTCATTTATGAAGTTTGGGTTGTCATTTTGTGCTTGTGGGAGACAGAGTACCATAAAAGTCATAATATACTTTAGATATCCAAGCATTCAACATTTTTGTAATCACGACATTGCTTAAGCATCCATTATTTTCTTATCTTTCATCAATGTTTTTGCTCTGTGAACCGAACTTTAGAATTTATATTAGGAAGTAAATCATCTATCTTGGCTAAACATTCCTTGACACCCGTCATAATTTAGTTTTTTCTATTTGCCTTGAGCAACCAACAACTCCAAAATTTTCAATATCATTCTCTATGCTTTGAAAGTATTGTCAATGTGTCATCTTTTCCTTTCTTCTTACTTGCAGCGAGGGAGCTGACTTAGATTTGGTTCTCTTCCCCGTCGAGATTGTTTCTTAGGTTGGTGGCAAGTTTTCTTCTACATGAAAGATAGAAATGAGAAAGGGTAGGACAACTAGTCTAATGCCTCCGGCAGCACAACCCGTCACCTGGCAGAATGTCCCTTAAAAAACATTACAAACTTACATCTTTTACTTGACTTTTGACCTATTCACTAGTCGACATTATAAAATTATCATTGTGAAAGCTAATATTTAAACACAATTGGGACTTATGCCTTGCGCAAGCTATCTCATCATGAACACCATCACGCTATGTTGCGCCATCACCATATATTCAACCTGCAATGTCAAAAGTAAGAGAGACAATTTTTTCCATGAGTTATGAACCAATATGTAAAAAAATAAATAATATGATAATAATATACAAAGACATAATAAAATAAAATCAACTTCATTATAAATTCACTTTACTTTACCTTCTTGCCTTCTCATTATTTTGTTTCTTCTCATTCAATCATTACCTTTCATCTTATTATCTTTGGTCCATCGATGACGATAACATCTGTCGCGTCCCTCATCATGTGCGTATAACATGTTCAATATGTTCAAGCCTAATTAACACTTTACTTTGGATCACATTCTTTTCTATTTATCTGATCTTAGGTTGTTCAATCATTACAAATATTTTTAGATGAGCCTCTAACCATTATGAAGGTCGTTGGTTTCGATCTCGACGCCATTAAGGCTAACTAGGTCTTGGGGTCCTAATAATAATAGTTCTTGGAGAAACTCTTGATTCTCGAAGAAACCCTTCGCCCCCGAAGGAATGGACATTGGTCTCCGAAGAAAACCTCAATTCTCAAAGGAATCCTTTGTCCCCAAAGAAACGTACATTCATTCCAGAAGGAACCCTCGATTCTCAAAGGAACCCTTCGTCTTGAAACGAATAATACGTTAGGAACTAACTCATACCCTTCATAGATAAATTCAATCACATGCATTAATTACTTTAAGGCTCAATTAACTTTAGGGCAAATATCCCCTCTCCAGAATAGGACTCATACACCCTCGTTAAAGCAATCGAATAAATCAAACATTAGAAGTATGACCAATGATCCTATCTATTAATTTGCAAGGAATACATGACCGGCGTTAACTTTGAACACAACTCATTTTTCCTGTCAGGACACGGCCCACGTCGAAAGGCGACACAATCTGTTTTCGTCCATCCGATCGTTATCCACCGAGTGCGTCCCGATGAGTCAACTTTTCGCTTTCGAATGTGGTCCTTATGGGTGCCGTTTTCGTATCCATCACGTCGTTGATTGAAAGTAAATTATTATTAACTATTACATATGACAATTATTCTTTCATGTGAGAACGATAATAATCATTATATTTTCCTCTAAGTTTATCATATATATATATATGTATATATATATATATGATTAACCGTATGGCTGATCCTTCTAATTACATATCTGTTAATCTTTCTCATTTCTCATTCCTCGATCCTCCTTCGCAATCTTCCTCCTCTTCTGATCCTCCAGGAGAGAGAGAGAGAGAGAGAGAGAGAGAGAGAGAGAGAGAGAGAGAGAGAGATTGTGTCTTATTTCCCTTAGATACACTTTAATTGTGATTAGGAGTTATTTAGAAACTAATTAAGATAGGATTAGGAGTATTAAATTAATTAAAAAATATTAATATATTAATTTGACTTTACCTCCTAATGTCCTTTTTCTAATCTTAATCATATTTTATCTTATTTTTTTATCTTTCTATTATTTATTTTAAAAATTGAGGACATTATAACTAGGATTAATGTTAGAGACTATTTAATGGAATGCTCTATAACATCATTAAAGTGAGTCGAGTACCACTAGGCATCACATTCTTTTGGTCATGTATTTGATGTTATCATGTGACCTGACCCCTCATCCATGAGTATAGGACTAGTGCATGTCTTCTACACGTGACCAGGGATGAACCTAGGAAGAAATCTTGGGGGGGGGGAGGATAATATATTAGTATAAGTTATTAGATCTACATATTAATATAAGTTTAGAATAAAAGATTAAAAATTTAAAAAAATAATGCAAAAATAACTAATATATATTTAAAATAAATTATTATTTTGTATATTTAAATATATGAACTAATTCCAAATCAATATCTATAAATTTGTTTCTTATAAAAAATAAATTTAATACATTTTCTGACTACAAAAACTGAAGCTATAAGTAATAAAAAATATAAAATATAAAATATAAAAAATGACCTAAACAAAAATCAAAATTATCATTTTATTTTTTTACTATTTTCATTAACTAGATATTAAGATTTATGTTAAATTATAATTATGAATTCAAACCTACCATATGCTTTTTTTATTGATTCAATTTAGAAAGAGCCAATTTATAATTAATTTTAAAAATAGAGAAAAATATATAATTAAGTAATTGATTTGATTTATTATCCATCAATCAAAGGGGTTCAAATTTAGTACTATGCATATATAGATAGATTATTTTCCATGAATGTACATGTATGCAAACTTTTAATATTATAAAAAAATTGGAAGGGGTCCAAAAAATTAAAATATACTATTATATGTGTAGTATTTATATAAAAAATATTTATAATATATATACTTATATAACAAAAATATTTATGATATATATACTTATATAACAAAAAACTAAAACTGTTATTCATTTTCATAACTGCTACATCACGGCTAAGAGCGATAAGTGCCAAAACAGTGAGGAACCAAAAGAATGTTCAAATTTAATTGTGCAGTACAAGTTTATGACCATCATGATTAATTTGATAATGATTTATTGACATATAAGAAAATAGTCGGCATATAAATCAAAATCTAAAACCAACATAGAGGAATGGAATATTATTGTCTAATCTACTTGCGTAGTCCAAGTTTGTGCCCATCAAGATTGATTTGTGATCAATTTAACAACATAGAAGAGAATGTGTAGCATATAAGTCAAAATCTAAAACGAAAAGAGAAATAAAAAATAGAAATTAAAGAGATCAGAGAGAAAACATAAAGGGATCAAGCTAAAATATCATACAAGTCAAATAACAACAATCCCCAAATTTATGAGCAATGTGAAGCATTATTACCTCCAACAACGATTGAACAAACTATTGCAAAACTCCAGTTGCAGACATGGGGATTGCGCGAACATGATAGATCCACATATGCCACGCACCACCACTACGACAAAATGGTGGTATATAATTTGCTATACAAGTTAGAGCTATGGGCACACTTTTTTTCTTCGTTTACGGAAGAGTTATGGGCACACTTTGAAGTCCAAGTTCATTATAAATTCGAGTACAGAGACACCTGGGTAGCACAGTATGAAGGAGGGTATATCCCTGTCGACAGTCTCAAGAAAGAAACTCCAATCTCTTTATGCTTTCTCAATGTGAGATTTATAGAAAATGTGAAATGAGATTATTTTTAACTTTAGGATGACGACCATCCCTATCATGTGGATTCGAGCTTTGGCAAATTTTACAGAACATGCGACTCACCACACTACTGAGGCACAAAACTCTCAAGACCCCTTTGGGTCCGGTCGGAGCTCCCTCCCTTTACCTGAGTAAAATTGAATTCGACGACTCTTTCACGAAGGCAGGGGAGGCGGGTGGGGCGGGTTTTATCGCTCGGACTAATATTTGCAACTTCCTTATTGCAGGAGCCCTCAGATACAACGCTCACTCGGTGCTTGAAGCAGAAGTTTGGGATGCGCTGGAGGGTATCAAGAGTTGCTTAGCCAAAGATTTTCGGGAAGTCATCTTAGAGTCAGACTCAGCTATCTTGGTTCAGATCATCAACAACAACACAAAAATTTCATGACGTCTATGGAGCATCACCATTGAAATCCGGGACCTAGTGAAATCTTTTGCTTATTTCTCTTATAATCATTCCTATAGACAAGCTAATCGGGTAGCGGATTACCTTGCTAATCTAGATATAGAATCACATATTAGCCTCTTTTGAGAGGAAGGTCCCCCTCGGGACCTCCGAGATATTTTGTATTCGGACTCATATAAACTTTTGATTAATAGATAACCATTTCACTTTTAATAAAAAAGTTTGCTATATAATTAATGTATATCATAATAAACTTCATATTATACAGTAAGATATTTTTAATATTTTATTATAAAATTATAAATAAAAATGAGAAACATGCATAACTTATTTATGTCTGATCTAATTGGCCTATATAATTAATGTATATTATAATAAACCACTATATTTTATAATAAGATTTTAATATTTTTCTTATAAAAATTATAAAAAGGAGACGAGTTAACTCAAGACTATTAAAGCAGGACATGCTTGTTAACAAACAATAGATTCTAAATTTTGAACATAGCCTAATTATTTTTTTTATTTTTTATTTTATTTAAAACAAGCTTCATATATTTATATTTAGATAGGTGTGTCATTTCTAAAAGAAAGAAAAAATATCAGATTTCCTCTAAATTGTTCTTCACTTGAATTTGAATTTCCAAAAAGAAAGTAGGAAAAAAAATAAATCGTCTTTTTATCCTTTCTTATCCCTAGTATTTTTTTTCTCATTTTTTGGGGGTAAACTTACAACTACTTGGGTTTATCACATTACTTATTACCCCATTCGTTACATGATTATTTACCATTGGACCATGATTTGGCTCTAGGCTTTAGATATGGGGAGCATATCTTTGAGCCCTTTGGTTTCTTCTATTCCGGCGTCTGCGTTCGCGAGCGAACCACTCGCGGCCATGGCGTGCGGCACTCTGAGCTTTCGCGGCCTTTGCCCCCAAATCCCCATGGCGCTTGCGTCCTCCTCTTCCTCTTCCTCTTCCGCTCCATCCTCGTCCGCCGCTTCTTCTCCTGCTTATTTGTTCTCCGTGGCGGCGCCTCCGAAGCTAAGGGCCGCGAACGCCCGGAGTGTGGCGGTCATGGCGAGGGCCGCGAAGACTCCGCCGTTTCCGCCCTTGAATCCTCGCGACCCGTTCCTCTCCAAGCTCGCCTCCGCCGCTGCGGCCGCTCCGGACCCGCTCGCGCTGGCCTCCTCGGCAAACCCTGACAGCCCGCCCTACCTAGACCTCTTCGAGTCCCCCAAGCTCATGGCTGCGCCTGCGCAGGTATGAGAAATCCGCCAAGGTGTCATCTTTATCTTTCTTTGTTTTCGTTGGTGGCCCAGAGATCTCGTTAGTTATTAAACAGTAAAATTAGGAAATTTGCTATGCTTCGCTTGATGAACTTGTGTATTTTGAAGAGAAAAAGAAGATGCTTGTACAGTTTTAAAGGTTCAGTAGGAAATTGGATAACGGCCCTTGATGTTTTGAGGACAAGGATGTATTCGACTTTTTATATTCCATTTATTCTGAAGTGATCTAGTTGAGAGAAATTTTAGATGGTCTGAGCGAGTGGAATGAGTACGATATGCTTAGTGAAAATGGAATTGACTATTATATTATTCACCAAGTCTAAGGTTCTCCATCTTATTGCATAGAAAAAACCCAGGGGCTGCTAGGTGGTTTGTAACATTAAACCTCGAAGAAGCACTATCCGTGCTTCTATGTGAGTCAGTGCTGATGATGGAACCGAAGCTATGCTTATGCAGGAAAGGACCTGTAAAATGCTTATTGAGAAATCAATGGATATGTTATGATTGCCTAAGTTGGTAAGATTAAATACTCAAACAAGTTTTCATTTGTATACGACTAATTCACGACATTAAACTATATATGTAAGGCAAGGTTTCCCACTCAAATAATCTTGTCTGTACCAAAACAAATTTAAAACATGTAACATTAGATTAAACTAATCTAACTAATAGTGAAAATAAAGTCATATATCCTAAAGATTAATAAATTGTTGTACTAACAAAATATGCTAGTAATTTTTATAAAATGCAATAGTATCAAATTACCACGTATAAGTAATAGTCCTGTGGATAATGATACTCTATCAAAGGTGCGCCACTTAAAGGGGGCAATTTCAGTAGTTTGCGAGTAAGATTGGCTTTAAAGAGAGCAAAAAAACTTTTGTTCAAGACATGAAGAGCTATGATGGTGCCAAAGACCATACTATTGGTGGGTTTATTTGGGGTCAAGAAAATGGCCTGAGAAGTTCTGTAATATGCATATTCGTTACAACAAGTGACCTAAACTAATTTAGGATCATCCTCTCAAAAGAAAATATATTTTAAGATCATGAAAAGCCTTATTCTTTGAGAAGGCATCTAAGACTTGAGATCAGTAGTCCATGAGCCAAAAAGAAAAATAGTATTTTTTTTAAAAAGAAAAATAGTATTGGCCAGTTCTTTGTTTCATATGTTTCTATATGTTGCATTTAAGAATTGGTGTCTAGACCTAATTCTATGAAATGTCTTTGAACTTAAATTTCCTCTCAAAAGTAAATTGAATTTTTCACTCAGTGTCAAGCTTCATGGTGGATGATAACCTCATAAGTAGTTTGGATTCCACAATCTTTTCTTCATGCATAAATCCTTTATCTTTTGAGATCACTAATTCTTTATGAAAAATAGGTTGAACGTTCTGTTTCTTACAATGAGCATAGACCAAGAAAGCCTCCCCCGGATTTGCCATCTTTACTTCTTCACGGACGAATTGTTTACATCGGTATGCCAGTAAGTGTTAGAAACTCATTTCACTTCAACAAATCCTCTCTTATATTTGTTGTATCATTGTGGTGTTTCAAGATACAAGTTAGTGTGGATGATTATTTTGCCGCTTATTATTTTTGTAGAATATCTTCTTATTCCCATATTTTTTCTTTAGAATTGTTTTGTTGTTACCAATGATGTATTATAATGCCATTAATATACTCGTAATCTGAATTATATGGGAAATATTTGATTGTAATTGAAGTTACCAAAACTTGTCTTTTTAAAACAATTTTGGACATATATACCTCTTTGGAACTACTAATTTCTTATTGTATGCCTCTCAAAAGGAAAATCTTACTGTGCTACTTTTTCAAAAGAAATTCTACTTTTTCTATAAAAAATATTGTATATAAGGCATGCATCAATAAGTAATAGCTTAGTTTTTTCATGTTTTGTTTTGTTTCTTTTGTTTTTCTAAGGAGATTCTTTATGTGTTGTTGAACTCCTATCTAGTTCTCAGGTGATTAGCATGAAGAGAAACAAATTCTTTTTGCCATAATGCACCTCTGTGGATGATGAACCCCTGTTTTTATCCTATCGTGTTTTTAAATTTGGTTCACGTTCAGTATGACTATATAAGCTTTTAGTCATTCTTTTTCCTCTTAAAGAAATGGTTAACGTTGATACAAATTTAATAGGATATTGCGTGCATCTGGTCATCATTGCTGTTCCTTATCTTTTGTCTTGTTGTAACACTATGCATCTTAGATATAGCCATGATCTAGAAAGTTTTCTAATGAACCATTTCCTTGTTTCATGATTAGTTGGTCCCCGCTGTCACGGAGCTTGTGATTGCGGAATTACTTTACCTGCAGTGGATGGACCCCAAACAGGCTATATATCTCTACATCAATTCAACAGGAACAACTCGTGATGATGGTGAAACTGTACGATCTTTTAGTTTAATTTATTAAAATTTACTTTATTCCTTGAATGAAAAAAAGATGGCATGCACCTCTGCGAACACAAAAAATCCGTACACATGCAATATTCTAAACTTTGGTTAATTGAATTGATCATGTAGGGTTTGTGACATTTATTTTTAGTCAGCCTTTTCTTTTGATATGTTCCTTTAACAGAGGAATATTGACAAATTTATATCATTTAATACCAGAAGTCTACCTAACTCCTAACATATGGCAAACTTCCAGTTGATGTTTCATGGTTTAGTTTTTTATTTACTTGAAAATTAGCATTCTTTATTTTCTTGTTCGAACAGGTAAAAAAGTTTCTCAATTTTGAATTACATCTTCTTCATGACTAGTGATTGTTAGCAACTGTCGAGAAAAAGAGGACAAATTTTCTATATATTTGTAGTGATCCATAGGGGTCTATGCATATTAGGAATGTGGAGAAAGGCTCTGCAGTCTGCACCCCTCCACCCCCTGCATAAAAAAGTAAAATCAGATTCAGTCTTTTTTCCGTCACTATGGGTGTGTCGTATTCTGATAACCCAGAACCAGATTGCACAGGGAATGTTCATCCTTTGAAGGGAGTCGCAATGGTCTTACCTCGAGTTCACCCTTTCTTCTTTCTCCCTTGATCTTGGAATCTCTTTTTGGACGGATGATTGATCCCAGCAGGGTTCTTTTGTGGTGACCTATCCATGTGTATTTTCTTTGGAGGGGATTGGGACTTTGCTTCCTGCTGGCCAGATTTAGACAATGACACTGGCGTTGGATCAGGACTCTCCGTTTCTGATCACTGTTTTGGTGACACTCTACTCTTGTTTGAGCTGGTTGATGATGTTTCCTTGTACATGTCGTCACGAGATGGATAGATCTAAACATAGGGGCATTTCAGGGTGAGGGAGGCATACTCAGTCTTGGGCACATGGAATCAATCGGATAATGCTGGTTGAGGGTGATTGCAAGTTGATATGGAGGGCACGAACACCTGTGAGCATTAGAGTCTTTGTCTGCCTCTTTAGGCATTATAGGATTGTTAACAAGGTGTGCCGGGCTAGATGGGCCCCGAAAAGTTTGATGTTATCTGTGGCCTATTTTGGATATTCTTCTGTTCAATTTCCATGATCTACAGTTGGATGTGAGATTGATTGAACATTTTTGGGGATCACTTAGAAGGAGAACCACCAGGGTATTATGACATACATTTTTAGGCAGGACTGTGCATTGGGGTTCTTTGGTCGCAAGACAATGGTTGCATTTCAGGGGTGAGAGATGCTATGTGGATAATATATTATTGCACATGCTTCGTGCATGTTTCCTAGAGAGTGACTGATTGGATGGCTTCACAACTTGAATAATTTGTAATTTTCCCTGAGTGGCCTTATGTAACATTTTTATATGAATGAATGAGATGATTCTTCGCATTGACAGCATCCTTTTCCCTCTCAAAGAAAAAAAAATCTGGCTACGTGAACGTGAAGACTTGGCAATTTAACATTCCCCTTAAAACTTCAACATATCAACGTATACAACAAATATGCTTATCTTGTGCATAATAGAAAATCTAGTTCTGGTACGTCACACAAAATGTTAATGAACTTTGACATGTTTTTAAGCTAATAACTCAAAGGATTGTTAACAATGAATATAGCATCCTGATTTTGGCAGTCCATCTTTGGGGACTCCATCTATCACCAAAATCTCTCATAAGAGACACAAAAAGGAGATTGTATCTTATGCAAGCATGCCTTTTGTAAGACTGCAGAATGTCTGTGTTTCTCCTTTATTTTTTATTTTGATTGTTGCAGGTTGGAATGGAATCAGAGGGTTTTGCTATCTATGACGCTATGATGCAGTTAAAAAATGAGGTACATGCTTCCCTTTCTAATACGTAATGGCTTACTTTTTCTGGCCTGTTTATGAGAAGTCATCTTGCTTGTATGAGTCATTGTTTCTTTGGCTTTTAGCTGGTTAAGTTATCTCCTATATAGCAAAATATAACAGATTTGGTGCTTCAAACAAATGGGTTGTAGTAATCTTTCCAATTGTGACTTCTTTGGGTATGAATTATGAACTAGTAAGTGAAGCATTTTTATGTGAAAAATAGTGATCATTTCCTCCCTTAAACTTACATTCATATCTTGACAAGCTTGTCCTTTTGTTTAAACCTGGTTAAATGTTTCACTTGAAAGAAAGAGTCATTGCAAATCTTCTTTTATTTTTGTTGAAGAGCAGTATTGTGATTTTTTATGGTTATGAAATATGAACTACTAACAAAAGGATTGTAGTGATCTTTTTCTTCTATGACCAATAGTTATGATTTCCTCCCTTAGTTCTTATGTTCAAATCTAAATAAACTTGCCCTTTCGCGTGAACCTGGTTAATGTTTTACTTGAAAGAAAGAGTCAATATGTTCTTTTGTTGTTAAGGATACAACGATGGAGAATTCGATTGGGGATCTTAGTAGAAGCTGTTTTTTTTTCTGATAGAACATATAATCATCCATGTTGGTTATTAAAATTATTATCATGTATGATCATCTAATGCTAGTTCATAGAGATTGACTATCTAATGCTTGGATCTTAAGCCAGATCAAAATGGCACATAAGGAAAAGGAAAGCATTCTGATACTTCGACTGCATCTAAGACATGTGATTGCACACTGATATGTGTCTGATGTTATTATCAGATTTGACATTGATTGTACCTGTGAATTTTACCGAGCAGAAAACCATCCCTCTGTAGTATATTAAAGCCGAATGAACATTTGTTTTTAGATCTCCTTATCTTTTAGGTGGCCTGGCTTAGCATGACTTTTCTTCTTTTTCCTTTTGATCGAACAGTTCTATGGTCTTATAGGTTGTGCTTTTTTTTTGTTGTTCATTTCTATTTAGTCACATTTCACATGACCAAGTCTTTCTAATGAATGATATTTATTTGAATAGCTTCTTAAAAAAAAATTATTCACTGAATTGATTGATGTTGAATGTGCAGATCCAGACTGTAGCTGTTGGCGCTGCAATAGGGCAGGCTTGTCTACTTCTCGCTGCAGGAAATAAAGGTCGACGTTATATGATGCCTCATGCCAAGGGTATGTAACAACTGAAAGAGCAAGATGTACTTTTTATTGCTTTATTGATTTTTTCCCAGTATTCTGTACGGTAGATCATTTCCTTAACATATGATTTGCTTACTTTTGTGTTAGCTATGATTCAACAACCTCGTGTTCCATCATCTGGTCAGATGCCAGCAAGTGACGTGCTTATTCGTGCTAAAGAGGTCTGCTTTGTATAATTAGTTGAAATAGACAATTTTATTTGCGAGTTTACTGCACTTAAATGTGCATTCATGCATCTTGATGCAACTAAGTATTGTTGATATTTTCTATGCTCACTTAGCAAAAGTTTCTTCTGGTTATATTTTATATATTTATGATAATACAATGATATTGTATTTTGTTTGATTTACCTGGTAGCATGTTTGTTGATATTTTTCCTTTTGCCCATCTTCTTGTTCCTGCTGTCTTTTTCATTAGTTTATGGGCTTTTACTCAGGTCATAACCAACAGGGATACACTGGTTAAACTTCTTGCAAAACACACTGGAAATGTGAGTGTACTAAACCTGACCATATTATTATTGTAATTATCAATAACCATAATCTTATGACATGTATTCAATAGCCGGAGGACACAGTATCCCAGGTGATGCGAAGGCCATATTATATGGATGCAGTAAAGGCAAAAGAATTTGGAGTGATTGACAAGGTATTTTTTTCTTTCTGGTTGTGGTGATTATCATTTATTTGTCTGATGTTTTAGTAGGGGAAAGAACGTATTTTGAATTATTGTAAGTAGCCATTGATCTTTAATTTATGAAGCATCAACCATTTTGGTGAAATGGATTTGCACCTCTATTTTGTAGCACTTAGTATTTACAGATTTAAGAGGTGGTAAATGGGACCAGTGGCTTATTTTTGGCAAAATTTCCACAGTGAAAAATACGATTAATGGATATTATTATTAATGCCTTTGATGCCCTCTTATCAAAATGCAATGTGGACAATTGCCAAATAATCAATTATGATCTTTGGTTTTTTCTATGCTGCAGATTCTTTGGCGTGGTCAAGAAAAGATAATGTCGGATGTTCTCTCGCCTGATGACTGGGACAAGCAAGCGGGAATTAGAGTTGTTGATGGGATATGATATAAACTAGTTTATGAATCTTTGTAAGTTGTTCCACTTTTTTAGAATGCTTTAGATGCCTGCTTAATTTGGACACAATTAAGTCATACTATTAATGCAGGCCTCAGTGGAGAAACATGTCAGGGACACACTCGCCATTGTTGGTTCTCTAATATTATTGATGCCAAAAACTGTGAAATAGAATAGAAGTCAGCAACTGTAGCATTAATATTCTTGGTGTAATTGGATATATCTGTATCGGAAACATAAATTCTGCTCCTGGGATGAAAAGTTTTGTGCTTCCATAGCTTGTAAACATCGTCATAACAGAAACCTTAATGTTGCATGAAATTTTTCAGCAATAATATTATGCTTAAGATCAATGTGAATTTGCAGAAAAGGAGCGCTTTACAAGTTTGACAGTAGGAAATTATCTAGATTTGCTCATCTTTCAGGTAGTGCGGGAAACTGCTGTCTTGTAATGTGTCATTTTAACTGTATTAGACAATTTAATCGATCGATGCTGGACAATAATAATGAGTAGCCGTGTGTAATTGAGATATCTGCCAATATATTTGTCGAGGAAAAAAAGCATGCACCCATCAACATCAATATCTATTGTCCTTTCTAATAACTAAACTTTGTGTTTTAATTTAACAATATTTATGCCGTACCAGACTACTAGTACTAGGCTTTGTTTGGATGTTTAGTGATGAAGATGGATGAGAAGGTAATAAGATAAGATAACCAGTCATTTTATTTGGATAAAAAGATTGTAGGATGAAAAGAAAATAATAGCTTAATAGAAAGATCATTTTGTCCTTTTTATGTTTTAAATATTTTATTAAAAGTGAAGAGATTACAAATAGATAGAAAAAAATATTATTTGTTTAATTTTTATTGCACTAAAAAGGATTTTTGAACAAATCATGTGTAACAAAATTTCAATCTCTTGTTTAGATGGACCGAGAAAAATGAACTGGTAAAACAAAAATAAGTAAGTGAAATGAGGGATAAAATTAGTAGAAGAAATTTACCCCCTCTCATTCTATTAATTTGGTGGAATAGAAAATGAGAGGATTGGAGGGATATCCCATCCCTTCAATCCATTAAAACTCCAAAAAAAAAAAGAATTGCCAAAGTTAAATTAAATCTATCACATCTCATTCATTAATAATCTTTCTTATCCATCTCTAACAATCAATCCAAACGAACCCTAAGTACCATGTTAGAAAGAAAATCCCATAACATCTGATCAGCTCGTTCATGCCAAAATAAACTGTTATCCTTTTTCATTATCTTGCTCGAGTGATTGAAGAGCCTTCATTGCCTAAGTGATGAAGGTTCAAATTCTATAAGAAATGCCTGAGATTTCAATTTCTGATATTAATTTTATTGTATCGACTCTTGTGCAATAAAAAATAAAAACTGTATGGTTTATACCATTAGGAAGATTCCGGTGATACAAAAGTTAACGGTGACCAAATCACTCCCATTAACATATATCAAAAGTGGCTCTGCGAGCTAACTTTATCCGACAATATGTTCATATTTTAACATTACCTCTTCTGCAAGAAGAATTTAAGATCAGTGCACAATTGTTACAGCTATGCCAAGAGAAGAAACCATACTAACTAGCCTAGATATTCCAGTCCGAGTTTCAGCCATTACCTGTATACATCTTTATTATAAACAGTTTTTCTTGCTATGATAATCACGTTTTGTACAAAACTCAGAAAACTAGAAAGCTGAAGTTGTCCACGAAATCAATGTATCAATACTGTATCAGGTTGTCAGCAAATAATATTTAATGCTTATACTCATTGTTTAACTTCAAACATCAAACTAATCGTGGGGGAAAATAAAAAATAACAAGGGTGACGAAATTGCAGAGAAAGCCTAAGAACAATTGAAAATATATCCTCTAAATGATCAGGAGTTGCTTATATCAGATCTTGTTTTCTGGTTGATAATACAAATACTCCCTTTGAGGATAAAAAGAAAGATGTTTCTGAGTATTTCCATATACGTCACTTCAAGAGCATCAAAATCAATCAGTAGCAAACAAGTTCTTCTGCGTATCAGAAAATAAACATAAATAGCCATTCAACTTTTTGCACCATTCAAAGCATGTTCCAAAAGACTTAAGGTTCGGTGAAAATGCAGAAATAAAGGATATGCAAAGTTGAACATTACAAAGATATTGAAAATAACTGAAAAACATTAACTCTCGCCAAGATCACCAACAGAGGTCAAAATTTGCAGGTCCTCTCATAATAATAGCTAATCTAAGACTCAGAAGGCCAGATGTTCCTAATGACAGACAAAGCAATTGGAATTATTCCAACAAGTGCTATCTGAAGCTGCTCTGAGGTACTACTCTTGACAGTGATCTGCCCACTGAGCTTGTTGTTAAGACCAACACGAACAGCCACCTTGGAACTCCTTCCAACAGGAAACTGAGACTGCAAATTCGCTCCCAAAGCCAGGTCTCCATGCCATTTCATCAATGACAACCCCAAGGTAGCAAGGGCTTGCCCAACAGGGAAGTCTTTATCTCTCAGGCGTGCCTCCAGGTTGGCCCCATAAGCCGTATCACCTTGAGCTCGAACAGCACCGGTACTTGCAACAAAAGTTACCCTCTTCCCAATTGACAATTGATCTTCGACTTTCATCCCCGTGGCCACAGTTTCCCCTAAGAATGTAACAGATATTCCACCATTGGTCTTATTCTTCTTAAAGCTCTTAAATTTAGTTTCACCTCTCAGGGTATAACCAAGCTGCCTACCAATAGGCTGAACATCGAAGCATGCAAGAGTTGAGCCATTTTCCCCATGCTTAGCAGCAATTGAGGAATCAAAGTGAATGCTAAAATCCTTCTTATCTTTAGTAATCTGAGCTGCTGCGGCAACCGGAAAACGACCAGCAAGAGCAAGAGCCTGCTCAATACTAACACCATCATAACCACAGTCATGATCCCAACCATGTGTATCCAGAACAGGTCTAGTCAGAAGCTGTGATGTTGGCTCCAGGAAACGGTAACGGTATACTGGGTTCTCACAGTCAAAAGAAGGTGGCAATACCATATCAGGTAAAGGTACTGGTACAGATGCAGGCACAGCATCCTCCTGATCATAATCTTCAGCCATGTCTCCATATCCTAAGTCTTCTTGGTTACTCTTTCCTCTCTTCTTCATCTCTTTCATCCTTTTAAGCTCTTCTTTCCACTGCTTTTTCTGAAGAAGTTTCACCCGGTAATCATACTCCTCAAAGTAGGCCCTTCGCTGTTCCTTTGTCAACTTGGCTATCTGAGCTTTCCTCAAGGGCTTAAAGGGTGGAAGTTGGTCATACTCATCTCCTTCTTCATCATCATCTGCATCTGACAGATCATCCAATTCCATATCAGAATCTCCATTGTCGCCACCCTGATCCGGAGAAAGTTTTGGGTGAGCTCTTGATTGCAGAAGCGAAGACAGCAAGAAAGGTAGGGGCGGAGAACGAAGCCGAAACCCAAAGAGTTTTCCAGGAGAAGAATCTTGAAGCTTCAGAAGAGAATTGGCTTCGGATAATATCTTTGAAGAGTAGCACAGAAGAAGCATCTGAGATCTCCAACTTTGGCCATTGGGTAACACCCTTTCACCCTCTCTGTTTCTTCTACAAGAAGGATGGTTCTCAACAAGAGCAACTGGGTTCATCAAACGCATGTCCCCAGCAGCTTGGCGAATCGAGTGTTGAACAACATGTGACCTCTGTGCTGTGAACATTTCATAGCTCATAGGAGAACCATTTGGACCATCTGGTGGAGCTGAAGCAGCATGTGTCAGAGCAACAATTGCATTGAACCATATGGAAGAAGCCAAGGTACCAGTAACTGATCGCAACAACGGCAGATCATTAAGATCACGAGTCTGGGAGTCCAAACGATCCACATAAAGAACAATATCAGGTGGGCACTTCTTTGTAAATTTCTTTATTGAGGAAAGAATCTTCCTATTTGCAGACTGTTCCATTGCTGAAGTTCTGAGACCAGGGGTGTCAATAACTTGAATTTTAACACCATCAACAACCCCGGAGATCACTTTTACAGTTCTGGTGGCAGGTTCGTAAGCATTTATATGAGTTTTCTCCTCACCAAAGATAGAGTTTATAGTAGCACTCTTCCCCACACCAGTCTTTCCAATGACAAGAATATTACAAGAGAAATCAAGATCATTCTTACCATCAGCCTCTAGTTGCAAGGCCTTCTTTTTCGCATTTTCCAGGTTAAACATGCGACTGTTTTGCCTCCCTCGTTTGATGCCTTCTGCAAGACCCAGTCGATAGAGGACTTGTGCAGCCACTGTATCTTCAGGAGAATGATTCAACCGCTGAACCAAGCGTAGGAACTTTACTCTTATCTGTTCGACCTTCTCGTGCAATTTCCTTTCCTCCTCATTCATGTTTTCCTCTTCACTGACTACTGCCAGTTCCGAGGGAGTAAAAAGGGTAGGCCGAGTTGTACGTGCAGATGCTGGTCTGAGAGATGGAACTGAGGATCCTAGGCCAGCAGGACGATCAACAGAGAAAATTCTACTAGCATCTTGGGAACTTAAAGTACCAGTGCCGTCAGGCGAAGAACCTGTTGCTGCTTTAAGGAGTGCAGCCAATGCAGCAGAATCAAATACCTCCTTTCCATCATCTTCCTCCTCATCAGTGTCCACTTCTTCAGAGTCTGTAACAATTTGAACATCAAATATGATGAGTGTAATCACAAAAATTTAAAGAAACATAAAAGTTGGTATTGTTTTCATCACAAACCTTCCTCCATATCCTGTATCATCTGCCTGGCAGTTTCAGAGCTCTCTGAAATTGTCATCGTAGTAGGACTGTCAGAAACCAGCACACCATCATCATCATTATCGTCATCATCTTCTTCTTCTTCTTCTTCTGCCATACCAGGAGCCATCTTTTCATCATCATTTACAGCTAACTGAGTGCCACTTGCAGTATATTCATCTTCTGCAGCTGAAGCTGGTTCCAGACTTCCATTTTCTTTGATACCCGAAATTTTGGGAACCTGACTATCTATTTCTATGCTATTAATCTCTCCTTCTGCAACAACTGGCAAGTCCACAGCTTTGTTAGCCTCAGATGCATTCACTTCAGATTCAGCATTAACTTTCTGAAGTTCAAGTACCATCTTCTCGTTAATTTCATCCTCCTCGGAACTTTTGTCATTAACATCAGTACCATTCAAAGCATCAAACTGCTCTACAGGAATCTCCGATGTCTCAACCTCTAGACCATCTTCTATTATCTCCTGAACACCAGCATCTCCCTCCATGCTTCCTTCCTTGCTTGCAAATGCATCTGCAGAACCCTCAGAGACTTCAGGTTCTACACCTTTCGATGCCACATCTAGTTGATGCTCATCATTTCCAGAAACTTCATTACCTGTTTTGCCTTTAGCTGGTTCTACATCTGCGTCAACATCTCCAGCACTTCCACCATCCTCATCTCTGACAACATTTGTTTCATCAGCTAGGACAGTATTACCATTCTCATAAACTTGAAGTTCACCATTTTCACACCCTACTTCAAGAACATCTCCATTTGCATAACCTTCAGAGATGAAGCAGTCTGGAGGAACTTCTGGTTGAAGTTTTTCTGAAGTTTCACCTCCCTTGGCTTTGGCAGCAATGGCGTCCCTTCCTCCAACATCAGTACTACAATTGAGATCAAAACTAGCATCAATTTCTGTCTCAACCTGAGGCTCCACATCCTTATGCCCCAGTTGGAGAACCTCATCATTTCCATAACCTTCAGCACCAGCTTCAACATCCTCAGCTTTTATTGCAACACTTGTTTCTACCTCTGGATTATGGACACTTTCGCTGGAATCGGGAATGGCTGCAACTTCAACTACATTTGGGACATCATTGGAATCTGCTCCTGTTGCTTCAGACTCCTTTTCTCCGTCCACATTTCCATCAGAATTACCATTATCGACAGAATCCTTCTTCTCCTCCACGACGACAATCAATTCATCGTCAACCTTACCCATGACCTCGGCCACAGCGGCAGCCGTCTTCATCTCCTCAACTTCCGAATCCAGTGGTGCGCTATTCCAAGCTCCAAGCTTCGAATTCTCCTCAATGTTAGGGTTCTGCTTCGCATCTCCCGTCACCACCTCATGGCCATCCACCGCCAAGGTCTCGCCTTTATCCGCAACACTGGGGTTTCCACCTTCGACACCATTAGAGGAAACCATAACCTCGCCGGGAACCTCTTCCTCTTCAACGCCACCAGGAACCAAAGCGGTCGCGGCCTTCTTCGCATCTCCGGCCACCCCCTCATCGCCATCCACCGCCAAGGTCTCTCCTATATAAGTAACACTAGGATTGTCACCTTCCGCAACATCGGAAAAGACCACAACTTCGTCGGGAACCTCCTCTTCTCCAACGCCGCCAGGAGCCAAATCGGCCCCGGAGGCGGCCACGTCCTCCTCTGGCGGCAAAATTAAATCTTTCGGATCGAAGGAGCCGCCTCCGAAGACGGAAGACTCGTCCTCGTCGTCCTCCGGCTCGGAGGCCGTCTCAAATCCTTCCTCCACGCTCGCCGCCTCGACGCCGGCGTCATCGCCAACATTCTCCTGGATGGCTTCAGGGGATAAGGTCGGAGACGAACCTGGAGAGGGGACGACTTCCGCGGGGACAGCAGGGGATGGGGTGACCTCCGGCGCCGGAGAGATGGCGGCGGAGTCCTTGGAGTCCATCGAGAGAGCGTGGAGAAGAAGATAGAGCGGAAGAGATAAGGGGGAGGAGGAAACAAGAGAAACGAAACGAGGAGGCTTTGGAAATAGTGCGGTGAGGGGTTTTAAAGGGATTTAATTGGCTACTAGTAGTTGGAATGCACACATGGTTGGCGTGATGGTTTTCTCTAAAAAAAATTTCCAATTTAGGTTTTCTCACATTTTTATAAACATTTTTTCTTAACTTGAAAAAAAAATTAAAAAAAAAAGAGAAATTAAAAATTATTTAGCACGAAAGTTCAGCCGAAGATTTCTTGGAGGAGCAACAAAGATTTAAAAATATTCTCATAAATATTTTTTTTATGTCAACTATAGAATTCAACTTTTACTCTCTAAACCTTTTTTTGGACTCCAAAGGATGTTTTAATCCTTGGTTAAATTAACTATTTCATTTGTCCAGTGATGATTTGGTCTTTGAGAAGAAAAGGAAACATATATTTAAAGTTTTCAATTTTAAGAAATCAAATTGCTGAGGAAGAAATAAAAAGTTGCATAAATATGTTATAGGGTAAAATAAAAAAAGGAAAAACGTTACGGAAAATAAATATAAAGGGGAAATGGAATTGCTAGGAGAATTTATGATGTTAAGGTTGCATTTATGAGTATCCAAACTTTTGAAAGAAAACACATGTATAATGTTTTCTCTTTCACATATTCATCTACTTGCTTTAGAAAAATAAAAAAATAAACTAACAAAATCTGTTCAGAAAATAAATAGAGAGTCATTAAACAAACAAGCTGAAACGAAAACAGATCATATTTTGTTCCATACACCATGATTTTCAAAATAAAAACATCCTTTGAAGTTTGAAGTTAGATTCTTGAAAGAAAAATGGTTAGCAAGAAAATCACGTACCTGATATCCCTAGCACATTTCCCCGGGGGTAATATATTTGTTTACACTAAATATTAAATTAGATGTGCTATTAATAATTCTAAAAAATTAAACTAATAAAAAAGTTAATATATATATATATATATCTTATTAAAAGAAGAGGTAAATATATAAGAACATAAGAAGTGTCATTCTCTCATAATGTCACCTCATTCATATAAAATAATAATTTAATCAATAATTTTATTTAAAATATTAAAATTTAAAATTAGAAATTGTAACTATAGTGCAACCAAACTCTACAATCTCATTACCAAAAGGCAAAATCGAATTTTTTTATATTTTAAACTATTGTTATTAATTTTGAAAATTATGTATTGGTACAAACAAATAATAATAAGCATTTATTTTGCAGGAAATTTGTAATCAATGATTATGCGTAAATGATTAAAGCTAAAAAATAAAATTATAACTAAATGCAATTCAAACTCTACAATTCCATTACAAATAACCTTTTAAAATAATTATTAATTAAATTATAATATATAAAGTATAATAAAACACTGCAATTTTAAAAAGTGGATATTTAATTCATGTTGCAGAGTTTGTCTTCAAATATAATTACAATATTCAATATTCTAGTTTTAATTTTCTTTTAACTTTACATTTATTCAATGTTTTTTATTAATTTTAAAATATATTTTAACATAAAATATATTTACGAGATATATATAAGCAAAACGGACTATGCCACATGTTGTATTCATATTTTTTTAAAACAAAAAATAAAATGACTTAAAAATAAATTATCAAGAACTAAAAAATTAATTATTGTTTTTAAGAGTCCTAACTAAAATAAATAAATAAAAATAAAAATAAAAATTTAACCATAAAATAATAATTATTTAAAAGAAGTCCTAGCTCAAATAAATTATTAAAAAAGATTTAACTTTAAATTATTAACATTTTCATAAATTTTCCTACATGGAGAAATAGAAAAATTAGGAAAATCTTTTTTTATTTTTAAAGAGTCCTATTTAAAGCAAATTAAAAAAATTCTAAAATTATAATCCAAAATAAAAAGTCATTAACAATTAAAAAATAAATTAAACAGACAAAAACATATATTTATTTTAAGGTAAATTTAAGAAAATTTTAAATTTAAATTTACAATTAGTTTTTAAATTATGTTTTATCAGATAATCAATATTATTTATTTTAAATACTAAAAGTCAAGTAAAATATAATTATATTTTATTTTACTTTTAGTTTTCTTGAAAAAAAACTAAAATGACATATTTATTAATGTATAATATAGATAATATTTGAAGCAAAATAATTATTATGGTGCAACATGTTTATGGATATATAAAATATCCATAGAATTACATTACATATTTTATTTAAGCTATATTTCTATAATTATATAGTTTGTCATTAATTTATTCATACATAATTAAGTAATTTATACACTTAAGTGAGAAAATTAATAATAAAATTATGTTCATTGCTTAATATTATGGTGCAACATGTTATGATATTTTTTATATTTTTAATTGTCATCGTAGTTTATAGAATTTTTATCTGAATTTGAGTTATTTGAGTTGGCTTAGCAAATAATAAATCTTAATCTTTTTTTTCTATTTTCATAATTTTAATGTTAAAATTTGAAAAAAATTGAGTTATGGAGATTGAATTATGAAAGTTATGTTTGTTAATTTTCATTCTATCCAATAAATATTTATTCTTCATATTTTTTTTTGTTTTTGATAGAACTATTAAATTTTGATATAAGACGATGTAAGTTAGTTATTTATTTCTTTCTTACAAAATAAATACTTTATATAAGGAATAAATATATATATTATTATAATTTAATTAGGATGATTTATATATTTATATTATAACTTTTGTAATATTCATGTATCGCACAGATCGATATATATAATGAGAGGTCGAAGCCACGAGAAGATGTCATGTGGCACATTAATACGACGACAAATGTCTAATATTAAGATACAAATTTATCTTATAAAATATCTATAATCTTAGTAATCTAATCATCTATATAAATTAATTTGAAAAAGAAAATAAATATTTCTGTATAATTAAAAATATATATTATAAAAAAAGTTTGTTATATAAGAAAATACTATTTGTAATATTTTTGTAAAAAAAAATATTATAATAAAAAGTTTATTATAGAAGAAAATTTTGTTATATAAGAAAATAATATTTGTATAAACAAATATAAAATACAAAATATATTTTTTTAAATAATCCTAACTCAAACAAAACTGCTTTGAACAAAATGGAAGAGAAAATTTGAAAGATAAAAGTATAATACATTATTATTTCCTCTGTAATAATATACAAATATTTTATAATAAAAGTTTTATCTATATGTTAATCATATTTTAGTACCTAAAATTTCAAAAAATATAAATTGATAATAATATATGAAAAAAAACCATATTCTTGAATACTCGCAATTTCTCAAAAACAAAGAGGATAATATTTGCTATATAAGATAATAATTTAAAAATATAATTATTTTAATAAGAAGAGTAACTTTCGAATGAGAGTCGAATTAAAAGCAAATGACCAAAATAATAATTATTTTAGAAAAGATTTCGAACAAGTATATTATGAAAATATAAAATTATATTTTTTTAGAGTTTATTTTTCCATGAAAAAGTTGTAATAACAATAATAATTTTAAAAGATTTATAACAAAGAAAATTAAGAAAAAGTAGAAATTTTTTTCTGAAATATATTTTCCTCTATAAATTGTTGCAGATAAATTTGAAAGGGTCCTTGACCACCTTAAAATAAGTTGACACATAAAGTATAATAAGAATTTTCATCTAAATAATGTAGGATCTGGAATGGCACCAAGAGGGGGGAGGTGAATTGGTATATTAATTTCTTTTGTTCTTCTTAGCTTAATCTAGATGTGTTATGCGTAGCGGAAGCATACATATACAAA
>LTAE01005583.1:3275-28033 GCA_001647135.1 Pontederia paniculata
GCCCGCGATCTTCAATAACGCCCCACAATTTTCTTCGCTGCTCGACGTTGCCGTCGTCCGCCGCTGCCCGAACGCTGTCTGCCGCTGCCGCGGCCTGTCGCTGCAGCCGCCCATTGTTGTCGCTGCCAAAAGAAAAGTTTCCCAAGTTGTGCACCGTTGGTAATATCCTCAAACAACTTTTGTGTTGTGTGCACATTTGCCCTGTGATATGCACTCAAAGCTACCATGATAATTATCAATACTTGTTTTTGTCTCCATTTTTTCATAGTTTTCTTTATTTGTTATTGCACTTGATAACTTTGCTTCCTCCATATAATGATATTTGAAGCTACGAGAATGAGAGTGAATATAAAATGAGTTGAAAGGCATTGGACATATGTAATCCGTATTTGATTAATTGTAAATAAAGTATTCATTTTGTTGTGTTTGTTATGTGATTGAGATCTCCTATTCATTTGATTATTTGGAATATTGAATCCCAACACACATATGTGATTTTTTTTTTCAATTTGACTATCCCAATCTTATATTATGAATAAGAAATTTGTTGTTTTTTGTCTTCTAATTTGGATGTTGTCGTTTAAGTATATAAATTGTCTTATTTCAGGTAGTTTTATCGATGGATTCAACTGAAAATGTTAGTGAGAACATTAATGTCGAAGAAAGTGAAGAAGGGAATTATATGAAATCTCGCCAGTTGTTAAAACCTCATGTTGGCTTGAGATTTGATAGCGAGAATGAAGCTTATAATTTCTACAATCGGTATGTTCGTATGGTTGGTTTTTCTATTCGAAAATCTAAAGCACACAAGTCGCATGTTACAGGAAATATCATAAACAAAAAATTTGTTTGTTCGAAAGAAGGCCACACAAATTTGAAGTGGAGATGGAGAAAGTTGTTAAGCATAAAAGATAAATTAGGGAGGGTTGCATGATACATTTATATGTTGGTATTAGACAAGATAATAAGTGAGAGGTGAGGAAGTTTCATGAAGAACACAATCATTGTTTGACTACACCATCAAAGATACCAATTTTGCGTTCTCGCAAACCGCTAATTTCAGATGCCTCGAAAGAAGATATGGAGTTAATGAACAAGTCTGGCATGGGTCCATCAAACATTGCCCGAAAACTTAACTTATCTGGTGAAGCACATATAACAACTCAATGTTGTATTGATTATTTGAGATAAAAAAGGAAAAACACTTTTGGCAAAGAATGTCTTCACGTCATAAGTTATTTCAAAATAAGAAAGGTGATGATCCAGGTTTCTTTCATAGATGGGAGTTGAATGAAAATGACACTGTAATAAATTTTTTCTGGGATGATGAGAGATCAAGAGATAGCTATATTACCTTTGGTGGCGTTGTGATATTTGATACCACGTAAAGGACCAATAAGTTAAGTATG
Source organism: Pontederia paniculata (assembly GCA_001647135.1). Lineage (NCBI taxonomy): Eukaryota > Viridiplantae > Streptophyta > Magnoliopsida > Commelinales > Pontederiaceae > Pontederia > Pontederia paniculata. The sequence goes on from LTAE01005583.1 coordinate 4,685, forward strand.
TCATTTGCTCTATTTACTGGAATTAATCATCATTGGAAGTCATGTTTGTTTGGGTGTGCATTACTTGTCGATATGTAAAGTTTTCTCACACATAAAGCACATATTTTGCACTTGGCATATTGGGAGAAATGCGATGATGTGTCTTCAGAATTTATATGCAAAAGACATGTTCAATCATGATTACAATAAATTGATTTATGAATCAGATAGTGTCGATGAATTCGAGGAGCTTTGGCTGTCTTTAAAGAAGAAGTATGACATCCCAAATGGTCACTGGTTAGAAAATATGTATAATAAACATGGACAATGGGTGTCATTATATTTTAAAGATCTTTTTACTACAGGCATGTACACTACTCAAAGGGCGGAAAGTACCAATATCTTTTTTGATAGATTTGTTAATGCAAGTACATCATTGACTGATTTTTGTACAACAATATGATAGAGCTATCAAATCTCACCGTGAAATTGAAGAACGCGAGGATTTTCTGACTATGAATAGAAAACCTGTGTTGATTACATAGCATCCAATGGAAGATCATGCGAGCAAAGTATACACAAAAAATATATTTTTCAAATTCCAACATGAAACTGAACAAGTCTTGCTAACACATGCACGTAAGATTTCCAAAGATGGTGATATTCGTTTCTACTCGGTATACTCATTACAAGGTGTGGGTGAAGGGAAGAATATTATTGAGTTTATCCGTCATCCAAAAGCTTATGTACGATGTTGTCATGTTTTAAATATTTTGATTAAGAAGGGAGTTGTAAACTTACCCGATGAATATGTACTTCGTCGTTGGATGACAGATGCAAGATATTCACAGTCAAAGCAATGCGATGCAACATCCATTAAAGAAGATGATATAACTCCCTTACAAAGGTCAACTTGGCAAAGCAACGTTTGGAGAACAGAGAAATTTGGTTTGACTTCAGGTAGACATTTTAAAGTATGTGGCTCCACTTTTAGATGAAGTCTTAAAAAAAATTGCCGCCTTTGAGCTTAAGGATGTTGCGACGGGTTTAGCAAGTCAACCAATTATTAATGATACGCCATCACCTTCGATCGACTTGCATTCATTAGAATTTGTTGTGTGTGACCCTATTCTTGTGAAGGCCAAGGGTAGACCAAGAAATATAACTAGGATTAAATCTAGTGCTGAAATTTCTATGACACAAAATGGATCCAAGAAGAGAAGTTGTGGCGAATGTGGAAAGATGAATCATGATAAAAGAAATTGTTCGATAATGAAGGTAAAATAAGTCTTATGTATCAGTTTTTGTTAGTTTTTGTTAACTTTTTAAATTTGTATTGACAATATTTTTTACTTTATTGAATAGCAAAGCCAACTTGGATCACAGAAAAATTATGATTCATTAATCGAATCACAGAACGATACGATAAAATTATAATGTAGTAGGTTTATCTCAGTTCTTTGGTGTATTCTATTCGGATATCATACTTACAATGCATGTTTGATTTATATTAGATTTATTTCCAAATGACATAAATATACAATTCTATTATTTGCATTAATTTCTCTTATTGCTGAAACTCAGTTATTATCTTGTCTTAGTTCTAGGGGCTTTGAACACCTTAGTCTGCATAAATATGTTAAGTAGTGTACTAGGAGAGTGAATCACTTTCCTGATTTTCCAAATGACATAATTATTTGTGAATCACTTTCCTGATTTTCCAAATGACATAATTATTTTCGTCTCCAGATTTTCTGCACTCTTTGTAACTTCACAAATATTTGATGCATTTTGTCATTCGTTTAGTAAATAGCTCACATTCTACAGGATTTTAGTAGATAGCTATAATTCTAGGTGAATTCAACTAAGGATATCAAATAAATTTTGTCATTTATGACTTATGTTGTCAAGTTTGTCCAAAGTTTTACATTTCTTTTCTGATAAGGATTACACTTTACAAAATTAGAAGGTGAAGATCTTTTAAGAGAAGTGCACATCCCTCTAGTCATAAATTACATGACATTTGCCTTAGTTCCATTTATCTTTGATGCATATGAATCCAACAGATATTTTACAAATTAACAGGCGACTCTTCCAAAAGAAAGACACATAATTTTCGTTACTCTGTCTTTCAATAGCTTTAAATACTAATACTGGGACGACTCTTCCAAAAGACAAAAGAAACAATTAATGTATGGTCACCCCCACTCCCCCCCACTACTGATCTCTTGTGTATTTATTTTTCTTATGTCATATAGTAATGACAGAAACTGTAGAACATGTTGCATTTGGTTAGATACTTCATACTTTAATAATTTCTTTTGCCCCCTTTTGATTAATGATTCAACATTAAATAATAGGTATGCTATCCAATGGGAATCAAGGAATATTATTGCAGTGAGCATCGCAATTCAAGATTGGCTTACATCAAGTATTTTTCTGGACTTTGTTGTAATTTACGACTCAATTCTATCCACTAACATTTGTGTATTGTTGGAGAACTCACAATGGAACTGATGAGGCAAGGAGCTATGATGATTGTCCTAAACTCTCTTCTAACTGCATTAGCATGGCCAACAGCATTGCTTTCAGCTACAAATTTCATAGATAGCACATGGAGCATTGCTACTGATAGGTAAAAAACTATGAAGTTTATTTGCTAAGGGATTTGTGTAGTAGCATCCTAGGGTCTTGTCAAGTATTGGCCATCCGCACGAGTACTTTTATGTTCTTTCAGTGTTAACATAAAGATATAAGACCTCATTCTGAACTGCAGAGGCCTTTACCACATGTTTAAAATCATTTCAATGACTAACATTTACTTTAATTGTTTAATGGATCAAACAACGACTTGGTTCCCCAGATTATTTTACTTTACACCTATGTGATTTATGTATTTTTTCTCAAACATTCGTTTATCAAAGTGCAGACACCAGAAACAGTAAGGAAAGAATGCGATAATGACTTAAATGTGACAATATTTATTAGTCAAGCTTTCAGCTAAGTTAGTCAATCCATGCTTTCTAATACCTCAGTAATCTTAATCACAATAAGGCATCGATTGGTGAGCAACTGCCATTATTCTCTTTCTTAGGACAAAACAGTCATAATAAGGCATCGATCGGTAATGTGTGAACACTAATGAATATTTATACAAGACAAAACAATCATGCTGCTGCTTGTGCCCCCAGTTGCAATACCTTCTACTTGTTTTTTCTCATCATCTGTCCAGAAAAACAATGAAGGATATTTCCACTAGGCAAAATGCTTACCTGGATTAATTTAGATTAATTTAGTCCTGCTAGCAGGTTCAAATATTCTGCGTGCCAGGCTGATTGCTCGACAAGCTTATCTAAAAAAACTGTTTGTTGTCATTATTCTTAAGCTTGCGGTTTTCATGTCAAGATGCCCAACCACTGACTCGACAAGCTTATCTAAAAAAACTTATTGTTGTCATTATTCTTAAGCTTGCGGTTTCATGTCAAGATGCCCAACCACTGAACACATGCGATAAACTCTCGTACTACATGATAGGAAGCTTATCCACCTGATTGTTCACTGTACAATATAAAAAGTACCCACATGATTCTGCCATACAATGTAGCAATTGTAATATGAAAGATCATATTTCACCGTTCTAAAAACTTGTACCACCGACCAAGTTCGCAAAAGAATTTTTTTGAGGATGAAAAAGGTACAAAGCATTCTGATAAATGAATTCCCAAAAGATGTTTTCTTTTTGCTACCGAGAGAACAAATCTTCCCGAGACATCAACAACAATGCATTAGAGTTAACACAGGATAGAAAATTGTCAACAATTGTATATCAGTATGAAATAGTGCAAGAAATTAACTCACAACCATGTACCTGTAATTATCAAACAATCAACACACGATCAAAATAGAGATTGCCAACAAATACATATCATGACTAAGATATAAAAAAAATTAGCAGCAGTGTGAAATAGCATCCTTTCGTTACATCCTAACTCATCAGATCTGACCATAATTACAAAACCAAACATTAAAGATTTAGATAAGAATAAGGTACAAACGTGAGTCCTCTGAAGCTCAACATTGCATTTCCACGTAGACAACATAGTGAAACCTAACACACCTAAAACATAAGCCCGACGATAAAACCAGCTGCAAAAACGACAATAAAAAGAAACAAGTTCTTTCGATACTTGCAGTTACACATTGTTTCTTTGGTATCTTTCACTTCAACACATTTTTCTGACTCTTGAAACTTTGATCCATCACGCCCACGCAAATAGTTGGATGATGCATCGATAGCTTCATCCATTGAAGAATATTTGTTAAAAAGACAACTTTCATATCCTACTACTTGTTGTTGACACTCTACCCATGAGTCGTATACACCTCGTCTTCGTCCTTCAAACACGACATAAAATTTACTCGAAGTCATGTTGATGATCCTCTTCGATTCCTGCGTACAAATTTGTGTTAAAAATAAAAAAATGTGCTTGGATTTAATTTTACGACCGCAAGACAAAGTCAAAAAAATTGAAGCACATCAACACAACCGGACGGAAGCGATGGCGGGCTTCAGTGGCAGTGGTGGGCATCTGGCGTCGAGTGGACTAAGGGGGCGGCTGGCGTCGAGCGGATGAAGAGGGCGGCGGGCGTTATGCCGTGCGGACGAAGCAAACGGAGGGCCGCGGGACACGAGCGGCGGCAACGACGAGTGACTTCAGTGGCAGTGGTGGCGTCTAGCGTCGAGCGGACTAAGCGGGCGGCTGGCGTCGAGCGAACGAAGAGGGAGGCGGGACGCGGGCGACAGGCGTTCTGTCGTGCGGACGAAGCGAGCGAAGGACGACGGGACGAGGGCGGCAGACGTTCTGTNCTCTCTCTCTCTCTCTCTCTCTCTCTCTCTCTTTCTCTACACATATATATATATATAATATCCGTATATGGATGGTTTTAAAAGTTAAATATTTTATGCATAATCTTAATCTTCGATATATGTTTATCCATAGTATTAATTTTTATTATCGATCTTATTTAATATAATAATTATTATATTTTTTCTTTATTTTCTTGAATGCTTTTGCATATGAATGTTTAGTTCAAATCTAAAAATGCAAAAAAAAAAATGGTGATTCGGATTGATTAAGTTTTCCTTTGGTTGGTTTGGATTGAATGAATTTTATTATTTTTGCAAACATGAGCAGTTCATATGATCCAGTTTAACCTTTTCAAAGTTAAATCATTTTTTTAATCGAATTAAACTATATAATAATTAACTAAAGAGATTTTAAAATAAATAATTAGAATTTAATTTATCAATCAAAAGTGTTAAAATTAGGTCCTCAATTGAATCATCACTTGTTAATTGAACCGTTATTTAATGTATAAATTATTAATTAGTTGGGTTCAAATATAGACCTTGGAAAATGTTGATAGTGGGACTGCAAAATGGAACTCCATCTCACAATCTGCTCTCATAAAAAAAACGGATTTTTCAAAATAATAATAAATAAAGTAAATATTAGTTTATTTCATAAGTATCATTTACTGATCTTGATATTTGAAAAAATAATTCGCTCCTAATTAATGGAAAAATGAATGTGTTATATATCACTTCATTAACATCATATTAATTTTTTATTTTAAATTATTTTATGAGTTATTATTAAAAATATTCATATAAAAAATTACACCATCGATAAATAATTTTAATAATTAATTATAATTATAGATCTAAAATTTGATAATTAAAAAAATATATTCAATACAATATTTGACACACTAATTAATTGCTTAATTAAAATGTTCATTGGAACAGGCAGAGTTTTTCAAAATCCATCCCCCTTTCTGCTCATACTTTTCTGCTTCGCCTCAATACAAACAAGCCACACGACAGTTCCTCTTCTTTCATCTCATTGCAAACAGGCCATAAGACAAGGCTGTGCTTACTTTTAGCACACCCTTTTATTGTGTCGTGGTCCTCCTGCTGAAGAGGATCTTATCACATGCGAGATTCTACAAAGTGCACTTAGAGTTCACCTGGAATTTATTATTTAGAATGAAACAAGAATCACTAGGCCTCCATCTGAATTCAGATGCTCACTTTCGTCTCCTTTTTCCCTATGTATTTCAGAGGAGGCAACCACAATATCATCTGATGCATCTGTAAGATTGATGATTGATATATATATTTTTCCCTTGACACATTCATAGTTAAGATGGTCTTCACCAGGAAATGCTTGCCACATGAAGCTAACAGAGTTGATGTGCTGCCATGGAAACATACTTAAAAAATTACTGCTTCTGTTTTCTACATAGTAACAGTGTACATGATTAGACAAAATTAAACTTGACTCAAATTTGATAGTTTCTCAGTAATGAACAATGATTGATCTAATTCAGTAGGACTGCAAGAAGAGTATTAACTTCGCTGTGCACAAAACCTTTACATCATTGCTGTAATTGGCATGATTGCTCCAACATTTCAGATGACAGATCAGGATTCACTATCACCCTGTCTGAATTCTCCTATGCATGGTTCTTGCTGGCACCCAGCAACTCCATTTTGGCCTCCTCCCATAAATACTTGCATACGGTCCTGGCCCTGCATCCAGCATCCACCAACAGTCTAAACTACTGTTCATCAGATCCACAGAATCGATTTGTCCTTGAATTTTCTTGGTTAAATGGTTCTGCTTTTCTTTCTTTTTTACATGGTTCTGCCTTTAGATCCGGTAGCCTGAACAAAGGCAGGAGACCAGATATATAATATCTTTTCTCTGGATGCTCCCAGCAGTGGGAAGCATAGAGACTGCCGCTGTGTCAGTATCAGTGGCACAATTGACAGTCCTTTGAAATTTTGCTGATCGAGGTACCCTCTAAGGCTCTGACATAAACTCAATTATAATTTTTTTAATTTTAAAATTTACATTTTAATTATCAAATTTATTTCGATTCGTTTGATTTTATTCAAAACTTAATTTATTTTTTTAATAATTATGAAATAATAATTTTGTCCTTACTACAACAAAAAATAAGAAAAAGAATAACGAAGTTGCCGCTCATGTTATATTTTCATTTTCTTATAATGAAAAAAATTAATATAAATTTGGATGAAATAGTAATAGACAAAATAAGTTTAGAAACTATTTTTTATAAAATTTACAATTCGAAATTATTTATATTTTAGTGTCGTCACGTAAAATAATTTTGAAGGCTTGTTTGATTGCATGTAAATGCAACTATATGCAAAGGCAATTGCTGTAATTGCCAAATTTTTATTTGGTTTGAGGTAAAAATGATTACTATAAGTATTTGTATTTACTGCATTGATATTTGTGTTAGAAAATTAATTACATGTAAAATTAATTATATTAGAAAATAAAAAATAAAAAAACAATTTTAACTTTCATTTATATTTCAGTTAATTATTTATTTATTAATATATGATAATATTAATTTTAACTAAATATTTATATAAATTCTTTACGTAATTCATTTTTCAAAATTATATTTACATCTATCTAAATTTAGAAAAAATAACTATTGTAAATATAAATCATTTCAGAATTTTTAATTATAATCATTTATATTCCGAAATTATAATTACGTGAAACCAAACTACTCCTAAAAAAATTCTAAAAAAGATTGTGAAAAGGTTTGCCCAAAACATATTATATTATTTTACTCAAACATATTTATTTCTGCAAATTTTCCGGCATGTTTTCTTATTTATTTTAGTGCACCTTTTCCCGCAAACTAAAATAGCGTCGTTTAATTCCCCCCAAAAAATCTCCACTTTACCAAATGTTGACATTTCATATATTCCATATACCAAACTATATTGCCACTTTTTTACCATTCTAAAAAACCTAAAAATTACACTCTAAAAATTAATAAAAAGACGTGCTTTAAATTTTATTTTAATATGTTATGTTCAAGTGTGTTTTAGGGTTTTCTCAATTTTAATTATATAAATATAAAAATATAATTTAACAAATATGCTAAATTTGTTATCTTAAGAATTCAAGAAATTAAAAATATTAATAGAACGCATATTCAGTAAGTTCCAATGGTGAATTCGATAAACCATCTGTTCGAAATAATTAAGCTCGTCCTTATATTTATATGGATGCCGACACGAATGCCATTTTTTTATATTTTCAGATCTTTTATTGTGCTTCTTTTGGTCAAGCCTCCATCAATTTAGAATCGAAAGCTGAACTTGGTTAATGATAGTTAATGGGTGGGGTTGGGGTCACTTATGGAGTAACATATGTTTTGAGATATATTGGGGGACCTTTCCCAATATCTAACATACCACGATAAAGAAAAACTAGTGAATTAGTACATCACATGCGACATGGATTTAATGATGTACCATTTATACAACATACGAGAGTAGATGCAAGACAATGTTGTTGTATTATGATCTACTAATTCCTACTTAAAACTCCATTACACAATATAATACATTTATTCTTCTTCCTGATTTAGGAATAGCTTAGATTATAAAGAAAAAACATACGTGTTTTCATTAATAATACTTGAAATCACATAATGATCTGAGAAAATAAAAAAAGTAGTTCCATTCATAAATGTGCAGCATGTTGCTAGTTGTGTGTGCCCATCCTTGCTCCCTACTTTATTCTAATCTAAATGATTAATTTACTAGGGGCCTCACACTACACAAAAGGTGTTTTTTTTTCACTGTGCTCCGTCTCACATACACGCCTCGCCATTGCCATTAAGTGCGAAGGTTGGTGAAGTGTTCAGCATTGCAACAAGTCTGAGACACGCGCACTGAGACAAACCTCTTCTTTAGGTACTGTCCAAAACCAATCTTTGGAGGATTTCTCACCTCAATCTGCTACTGCCATTGCTTTGGCCGTCTCTGTGGTCTTTTGTTGTTGCCTGTTACTTGGACGCGTTTAATTTATCCGTTGCTCTTGGAGCCTTCTTCAGAAGAGGGATAAAATAAAGAGCATTTTGTTTAATTTTTTTGTTCTTCCGTGCAAGAGAGATCTTACGAGTTTCGGGTCTGTTTCTTCTCTTTAGTAAGGATTGAACAGTAAAGAACCGATCTTTTGAACTGTTTTTTTCTTTAGAGGTTTCAGTTCCTGGTGGCTTGGATCAAGCACAGAAAATAGCGAAAGAACCATTTTTTGATGAGAAAAAAATGCGTTTTCTGAACTGTCGTTGGATCTTAACTTGAAGAACTCTTTCTTCTTTTTTCTTTTTTTGTATTTTTAAGCTTTGCATTGCAGAAAATGATGCGGCGGCCGGCGGGGATGAACAAAATGATGTCGCTGGTGATCTGCCAGATGGTGCTCATGGTGCTGAAAGGCGGCGCCTCCTTGCCAGCGGAGGGGCAGGAGACGTGCTCCGGGATAGTGCACGTGAAGACCCGGGGTGAGGCAGTGTCAATCGCCGACTTCGGAGGCGTCGGCGACGGCCAGACGCTGAACACGGCGGCCTTCCAGCGAGCAGTAGCACATATCGAGCAGCAAAGTGCGCCGGGGGGAACGCTTCTGTATATCCCCGCCGGAGTCTGGCTCACCGGAGCCTTCAACCTGACCAGCCACATGACGCTTTTTTTGGCAAAGGACTCCGTCATCAAGGCCACACAGGTTTACATTTTGTTTCACAAACACTTTTAGGAGTGTTTTTTGCTAGTTGTCTAATATGATTTCTAAAAACTTTTAGGGTATAAACGGATGATTGAGAGATTCTTGAACATTGAAGTTACCATTACGGTTCAATCATATAATTAATTATATGTCATATATTATAACATTTATCTTTTACTGGGGTTTGGTTGCAGGATACATGGACTTGGCCACTGATTGATTACTTGCCATCATACGGGAGAGGAAGGGAGCTGGCAGGGGGAAGGTATATGAGTTTGATTCACGGGAATGGAATCCATGATGTGATAATTACAGGTTGAATTCTCAGTTCAGAATCATAGTTCATATTAGTGGCTGACTTGGAAGATTATGCTTCTTTTTTCCTTTGGGTAGATTTATGTTCATTTGAAACATTGACTTTGGTTGCACAAACATAATATCAAAGTTACTTGGTATTACTTAATTGTAAATTTCAGTGAGAAATTCTCCCAGCTTCTGTATTGAAAGAACATCAAATTCATACTAATCAACAAAAGAAAAAAAAGGGAAAAAGAGGACAGAATGAACATCCAAAAGCTCAAAGCAAAGCACTTGTCTTGTAAATGATGAAAAAAAGACCTTGTAGCTCATACTTTTTGTAGATGAACACAATTTTCCTGCAGTAAGACAAAGATAGAGATGCTCAATAAAAAACACGGCAATTATAATAGCATCTGCGCAAACATGGACTGGTCTGAGCTTGATCCATGATGGTTCTATTTAGACAGGTTTTTATTGATCATTACACTGCAATGCATTTTCACTTGATGCTCACATTTTCAGTTATGGTGAATTATGATGTCATCTCCTTGAATTGTCGACTGTGTCTTCATGTTTTTTGGGAAAACACATAAACCTTAAGATCTTAGAATAGTTCATGTGCTAATGTTGGGTAGTCAATAGTTCATGTGCTAATTTTCTGCAACTGACTTGTCCTATAGGCGAAAATGGAACAATTGACGGCCAAGGTGATGTATGGTGGAACATGTGGAGACAGAGAACTCTACCTTTTACAAGGCCAAATCTCTTGGAGCTCATGCATAGTAGAGATGTCATCATCTCTAATGTGGTGTTTCAGAACTCACCATTTTGGAATATTCACCCTGTTTATTGCAGGTTTGAACATTAGATCTCTGTCGCATTACGTATCTACTTTTCATGAATAGTAAAGTTATAAGATTACTTATTCTTACTCTTTCAGCAACGTGGTAGTAAGAAATGTGACTGTGTTGGCTCCACATGATTCTCCTAACACTGACGGAATAGATCCTGGTATATTTATTAATTTGTTAAAACCTTAATCATTCTGTCATTAACAAAATAATAAGCATGCACTGTGTTCATGTAGATTCCAGTTCCAATGTCTGTATCGAGGATTGCTACATCTCCACAGGAGATGATTTGGTTGCTGTGAAGAGCGGATGGGATGAATATGGTATTGCTTTTGCTCGTCGTAGCTCTGATATCACCATTAGACGCTTAACAGGTTCCAGTCCTTTTGCCGGAATTGCAATTGGAAGTGAAACTTCTGGCGGGGTGGAAAATGTGTTGGTTGAGAATGTAAATATATTCAATACTGGCATCGGAATCCATATAAAGACTAATTCTGGTAGGGGAGGGTTCATAAAGAACATTACTGTTACAGATGTGAACATGAATACTGTCAGGAAGGGAATTAGGATCGCAGGAGATGTGGGAGACCACCCAGATGACGGATACAATCCAAATGCTCTTCCAGTTGTTGATCACTTGACAATTAAGAACGTATGGGGCATAAAGATCCAGCAGCCTGGATCGATAATGGGCATAAGTAACTCACCATTCACTCAGATATGTCTTTCTAATGTAAAGCTCTATAGCGCTGGGCCTCGGCAAGTTCCATGGTCGTGCGCCGATGTGAGTGGCGGTGCCCTTGGAGTGCAGCCATCACCATGCACAGAGTTGACTAGCACAAATGGGATGAGCTTTTGTACTGATGCATTCTGATGTGTGGTTTGTAATGTTGTTCTGTTTGGTTGAAAAAGAAAAAAGGAAGTTATTTTGTAGAGTTTGCCTCTTGACTAATGATGATTAGAGTGTTGAGCTTATACGATCCTTATGCTGTTCAACTTATTATAGATGTGTTTCTCTATGGTTGTTGCTCGTCTTTATAATTCCCATGACTAGAAATTCGAATTAGTGATGAAACTCTACATTTTGAAGTTCCTTTTTTCATGAGAACAACATAAATGTCTCCTTTCTGATATGATCAACTTGCATTTTGACTTCACCCGTAGTTATTCCAAGCGTCTTCTATCCAGGTCTGACTTCGACATTTTGCTACGATATGACGATCGTTGTGCATTCTAGTATTATTTATAACCCTTATTGGTGCGATTTTATCTGTGTTGATCAGCCCGAAAGTGATGGCCAGCTTCATCAGAAGTCATGTCATGAATTATGCAGCTGGATCAGGAGCATATCCTAGTCTTTTCATTTCTGCAATCAGCTGAATGCTCAAAGTATATTTCTGGTATCCGGATGTTGTCTTAATTGGACTTCAAAGATATCCTTGGTCTGTCATCAATTAGGCAGAGTTTACCCATTCACCCGAACACCGGATTAATAATTTGCTACTAGTTTTAGAGATAGGTGGATTCTTGACTATGATTAAAAAAAAAAAAGATGTGTCTGGTTGATCTGTATCCTATCCCATCAGCATTTTTAGCAACTTCCGATTAGGTTCCTGGAGGCATACAAGCTCATCATCAGCAGGTATTTTGCTGAATTTTATGACTTCAGGCTGAAGAGATGCTTTGCAGCTGTCTCTGCAAGCTCCATATTTTCGCAAATTCTGCAATCTGCAAGCAATGCACCCCGGGCAGTTGCATCTGGTTCTACTGGCAAGCTTAGTGAAGTCCCACGCTTCATCAAGGCATCCTCCCTCTAGCTAGGAGGTTTACCATGCAAGAACAATATATACTCGAGATAGAGTTAAATTATAGTTCAAGTTATCAAAGTACTTCCATCCTTCAGGAATCAGGCCTGAATGTCTACAGCTGGAGATTAACCCAGTGAAGGTTATACCATCAGGTTTGGTTCCTGAATCACACATCTGATAAAAAAGAGAATAGTATTCCTTTTGCTTGCCCGGGAGCTGCAACACCATAGCAATCATTGCATTCCATGTGATCATGTTTTTTTCTTGAATATGCTAAAAAATCAAACAGCTATGCTTTAAATTTCCTGACTTTGAGCACTTATTCTGAGTTGTAGGCTCGTAGCCACAAATATTGTTCATGAGTGAATAGTAAAGCTTCAAGGCTTCCCCTCGCTTAAGTGCTACGAGGTTCAAAACGCTAATATCTTAGAATACAATGAAGCCTTATAAATTTTATAACTAGCAATTTTAAAAAAATCTCTACATCTCTAATTTAAAAATGACTTATGAATTTGTTTCTTTGTTCTAATCCTTTTCTTTAAAATAATAAGTCATTTCAATCTTATTCATTGTACCTATGAAACACTTTAAAGGAATGTCATAAGTTAGAAATATTGCTTTATCAAAAAGTGCATTTAGTTCCTTTTCATCCCAAGAACACATATGCATAAGTTACAAGTGAACATATATACATATATATAAACATAAATATGAACATATATGTGAACCTAAATATGATCATATAGTGTAAACATAAGTATGAATATAATTGACAACTATGAATAGTTATACAATACAAAAGTTGTAAAGTATCCAACAAATATGTCTTATGTCAACACCTCCAAACCAAATGAATCTTTTTTGTACCCATAGGATCGATCCACTAATAAGGAGATTTAAAGTTAAAAATACTTTACATCAATTATTTACATATGTACACTTCACAACTTATATACTACAAGGGATATCTCATTTGGAAAATAAGGTATATGCTCAATTCTCATTGTATATGTTCTTTTGTTGTTATGGTACGGGAGGTGATCTAAGAATGAAAAAGAAGAAGAATATATTGGTGATTTTCTTGTGGGAATGGGGTTCTATGGATTGTAGTGTGCCCCTCTCAAACATACCTACGGAGGTAGTCGACTCGAGTCGGATGTTTGAGCTTTAGAAGCGCCTTTAGCTCATGCTTTCGTACCATCTCTCTTGAGATGTTGAGGTTTCCTGCAATTTCTCCCAGAGTCCTGTCACCCTTGCCATCAAGGCCATATCTTTGTCTGATCACCAAACTCTCCTTAGGTTTCAGTGAATCCAACTGCAAGAAGGAATACAAAGACAAGAACATTAGCGTAATTCAAGGCGCCTTCTAACAGAAAACTCGTTTTGCAACAAATATGTTTGCACCTCTTAAAATATTTAGTTGAAGCTGACATACCACATCGTCAAGTGCGAGTCGTAAAAGTGCAGGTTGTCTGTGCTTATCATCTCCTGCACCATCAACATCAGTGATCCCTTTGATGAATTCCTCTTGTGTGATGACATGCCTGGCATTCAACGAAAGTACTGGCTTTGAGGCCTTCATGATGTCATGAAACCTTTCCTGTGAGATTCCTACACTGTGAATTATCTCTTCATCGGTTGGTGCCCTTCCTAGCTCAAATGAGAGCTTTAGTTTGGCCTTCTGGATCTCTTGCCTAACCTGCAAAGTAGTTTGCCAAGAAGTATTAGGCTTATGACAACCTTGACATTGGTGAACTAGACGTAATGTGCCAAGGTCTTGGAGGTATCATGAAACCATTAGCAAAAGAAACATGAATGTTCTTGCTCCTACAGATGGAAATAAGAAGTCTCTGATTGAACCATTCAAGTATAAAAAATTCTTGCTCTTGCACCATAAATGGAAAGCAAAAATTAATCTTATAACAAAGGAACTAGGAAATGTCAACAACTCGTTCTCAATTTCTTCACATTCCTTAGTTCATTCTTTAGACTGATGACCTTATATGGGGAAGCCTATCATTTCAATTGTGAAACATGAGGAATAATCTTAAAGGTTTATATCAAATTACAATTACTGATATCATGTCAAACACTCCATGAATATTAGGCAGGTCATATGTGGTATTTAAATGTACGCTTAGGATCTTAACAAAAGAATATAATTGAAATGCAAATCATACCGATTCAATACCAAATGGTACTTTTGTAAAACTTGAGAGTATCATTGATCGCATAATCGAGTGCCGGATCCAGAAGAGGCTGTATGTGGATAGCTGGAAGCCCCGCTTCTGTTCGAACCGATCAATGGCTGTTATGAGGCCCTTTGCACCTGCCTGGCAGATGTCCTGGAACTTTTGACCACTTGCAGTATCTGCGTAGTATTTATTTATGGCGAACAGAACCAGCCGAAGATTGTGCTGCAATTTCATTCATAAATCATATATCACTCAATGATCAGTTGGTTGTCTGCAAATGAAATCGTTCAAAACCTTCAACTGATTCATCAAATTTTCTTTCTTGTGTT
The DNA here is from genome assembly GCA_001647135.1 of Pontederia paniculata. NCBI lineage: Eukaryota > Viridiplantae > Streptophyta > Magnoliopsida > Commelinales > Pontederiaceae > Pontederia > Pontederia paniculata. The sequence continues at coordinate 19,767 of LTAE01005583.1, forward strand.
AAGTTTCAATCATTCTTTTCTTCAAACTTATTCCTCTTTTAACTAACATCAAGGTGCTTGCTTTCTCTGACAAATGTTCTCATGACTGGATTATAGAAGCAATGTTTTACATAAAAGCAACTTACAACATATTTTTAAGATACAAAATCAGAACTTATCAAAGGCTTGATACAATATGAAGCTCGCAAAATACCGATGGAGTAGATGTGAGGTTTACCTTGATTAGTTTGTTCCTTGCTGCTTGGCCAACCTCTATGTGAGTTCTCAACTGCGACACGCTCATATTAACAGCAGCTGCTAATTCACCATCAGCTGGCTCTCTTTCCAGCTCCTTGTGCAACTTCTCCTTTACATCGATCACTGCCTATATTTTCAGAAACAAATAGAATAATGAGCAAGCTGTCAGACAAATTAACAGCTTGCACTTGTTTCACATTACAATATCAAGAATTGTACTATCTTATCAAGTTTGATTACTTCGTTTTACAGCAGATCATAATTGACCATATAATTTCAGAAAGTAGCCAAAAGGAAACATTGATTTAAGAAGTAAAGCCAAGGGAACCAAAGAGAGGAACGTAAATGCTACTTGTCAATATTTATTCAATAAGTTCAATTGCTACAACCTAAATCGAAATTTAGACATACCTTGGCAGGTTGCATAAGCTTGAAGAGCCGAGTCTGCTGGGCGGAGCTAAGAACAGAGGGTATCCTCATTTTTTTCCAGTCCAAGCTGTTGAGGTTAGTCGAAACGGAGTACTCCTTTACCAATGTCTCCGAGTCTTCGTTGGCCTCATCCTTCTCGCGCTTTCCGGCAGATGTTGCCGTCTCCCCCTCCTTCTTCCTCTGCATCAAGGACACCCTCTTCTCAAGATTCATCCTTTTTGCTCTCTTCGTATGGTTCCTCACTACATTGTCCCCTTTCAAGCTTCCCCTCTTCGCCCGGCGGCCGCTCTCCTTGACGACGGTCGGACTGAGCTTGTAGAGGCTCTCGAGGACCGCGGCCACCTCGTCGTAGTCCAACACAGCGGAGCAGGCGTCAGGGGCGGCAGCAGGCGCCGCATCGGCCGCCACGGCGTTCGCTCTCTTGGACTGCTTTGGGGACCTTCTCAGGCTCTTCTTCGGCGCCTTCGCGACCTCCGGCACAATCGTGGGGACCTCGGGGGACGTGGCCAGGGGCGCGCATTCGTGGCCTCCCTTGAAGGCCAGAACGACGAACTGCCTCCGAAGCGGCGACGAAGACCGGCGGACCGCGATGCCGAAGGAGGACCGGGACGCGGAGCTGGGGACGCTGACCACTCCCATGCCGAACTCCGGCAGCTCGGGGATCTACAGGGAAAACGAAGATTCCCGGTCAGACGGCGAGGGCGAACTGGAGACGTTTTCCGGCGAGGTTTCACGACGAACGGGGAACGGAGGAAAGTGGCGGTTATATATGGAGGACTCCGCGAACACGAGCTGGTCTGCGAAACTAACGGTCTGGATCCATCGAAGGTGGCAACGGACGACGGGTAGCTTCGCAGTCGAGTGGGCGACGTGGAGGGAGGGAGAGCAGAAGAGGAGGTCGGGGGAATGCTGCGGGTGAGATGGAGGACACGTGGAGAGATGCCATACGATGGTTGGTATTTCCGGGTATCTAGTGGCGCGGGGCCGACGGCCCCCACGTGGACGCTTGTGAGACCATTTGCATCTTCGATGTAAAAGAAATGACGCATCCATTTTAGAATTATTTTTGTCCAAGAAAAGTTGAGATTACTCGTGTCCAATAAAATTGTGTTAACTTTTTATTCGGAAATTTGTAAAATCGTAGGCGAAGTTTTTTTAAAGGAAAAAAGGTGAGTTCCTTTAAAAAAGAATTATTGTGGGGGGTCCCTATTATATATTATCCTCTCTTTTATTTTTATTTTATTTTTTAAAAAAAGTTTTTGTTTCTTGGGAAGTATGTAACTGTGATACAATGATCAGATTAATAGGCATGTGCTGAAATCATTCATTCATAGTTCTACCAAAAAGTGTAACCGAAAAAAAAATAATTCTACCAAAAAGAATTCGATTCACTAAAAATAAATTATAGCAAAAAATATTTTTTGACATTTGTTTTGTAGCGAAAATATAAATAAAAGATATATACTAATCACTTTGATGCACATAACATTTAAGATAACTTAGGATTACTAATTACTTTTTTTGTGCGCATAGCAATTGAGGTGGCGAAATTTTGTTTTTATCAATATTTTATTCAAAAGGTTATATAGTTTTGATCGACTGAAAAAATAATTTTCATTGACAATTATATTTCTGACTGCCAAATGTAAAGCTCAAATGTAAAGAAACCAAAATTTCCGAAATTTTTTATTCCAATAATAATTTTTCCTCTCTTATGTTGCATATGTTGTCTTGACCGTGCCTCTTATCCTTGTAAAATTTCTGCAATGTAAGTAACAATCATAGAATAAACACTATTATATTCATTCGTTCTTTGGTTCATTCTTTCTTTTAATGACTGATTAATAACATTTTTTTCTGATTTTTCAATTATTCTTATTCATATCAACAATGACGAGCCAACGACTGAACAATAAAACAAAACATTGGTTGATATCAGACAACATTATTGATAATTTAGCGATAATTTTGGACATTTAAAGGTCACATTGAGCTCACGTTTATAACAACTTAATAACATGTCATTAATTTTCGTGCCCTAAAATTTATTGGATCCTTCTCTTTTTTTTCCATTGAGTGATTACCATCCTTTTTTTTTTTTTGTAATTTTGTATTTTGTTGAAAATTTATGTAGTTGGATTTTCTATTGATGATTATGTTTAAATTTAGCATGGCCGAATTTTTGAGTAGTATTTGTTTTCTGTGCAAATTATAAGAATATAAATAAAAATAAGGTATAGTGAAAAATATTGATTACTTGAATTTATTATTTTGAAACGATTTTAATTTGATTACTTGAAATGTATAGTGAAAAATATTGAAAAAAATGGAAGTTCAAGAAATCAAAGAAATTGTGTTGGATTTTTAACAAATTCATGTGTATATGGTGTGAGATGTGGAAGTGAAAGAAATATTGCATAAAGAAAAAGAAATAAATTCTAATCCCATGAGTTTATTTTATTTTATTTTATTTTTTTAATGAAGATTCATCCAAAAATCGTTTGGCCAGGTTTGGAGATGGAACCATATCAAAACTTGGGTTTGGTTCTGTTAAATGATCTGACGTTTGGTGGAATCAGCACGAGATCCAATATCCGTGAACTTGGAGTCGCGTGACCGCAAGTTCAGGGATTTTGATTCTTGTAAAATGCAAGAACCAACTGGTTCTGCAAAACCATGAACCCATTTTTCATTAATTTTTTTATGATGTGACGGTTTTTTTCTTTTATCTCCCTTCACTCTCTCTTTATTTTATTTAATTAAATTAACTTTTATTCTTATTTATTAATTATTAAACATTATAAAAAAGTTCACTATTATTTTTAAATTTAATAAGCTATTTCTACTATTTGTTATTATTTTCCCTAAATTATTTTACTTATTTAAATTTTCACTATTTTTTTATTATTTTGCTTAAATTATAATTTAAATTTAACTAATTATTTTATTATATTATACATAATATTTAATTTATATTATTTATTACAATTATTTAAATTTTTTTTGCTATATTACATAGAAATAATTCATTATTATTATTTTTTATTCAATTAAATTTATCTTCATTAAAAAAGTTATTGGTTCTTATTGATTTCTACATTTTATCCAAACACACATTAGAAGTAATCTATTAAATCAACTTTTTAATTTTCATTATTACTTTTTAACTCATTCAAACACTCATAGAATCAATCTATCAAATCGATAAGTTCTTGGAACCTTATAGAACTTAAGTTCTCGAATCCAAACGGCACCTTAAAAACTACGCATGCAACGGTGTTTTTGTTTTCCATAAAGTATTTACTTTTATGATATTATGCTCAGATCATTAGATATAAAATCATTCATTCCTAATTCTTCAAAAAAAAAATTGGTTCACTTAAAACAAATTAATTATAGGTTATTTTTTTACAATTGTTTTGTAGCTGTAAGTTTTAAAAGGACTTTCAGAGATTGGTATTATAAATACCTCGCAGCGAAAATACTAGTTTTTTCACGATCTATTGTCATCGTGTTTGTACCGTCGTCGGAGTCTTGATCACAGCAGAAAGAAGACCACTTGTTCACGATCTAGAGTACCACAGTCTGATGAAGTTTGGACAACACTTGCACGTAAAATCAACCAACACGACTCTTGATTGTGGGCTTCTTCTTATAGGAATCTACCGAGTCGTTTTTGGCAACCACACCTAGCGGTTATGTGCATTACCCCATGCACATGCAAACTGCATGCATGGGTGTATGCAACTGCTCCATGCAATTGCATTTGCTGACAACCGCATGGAGCGGTTTGGCCAATGAGGGCGGTTTGTCCAACAATCTCCCACTTGCACTTAATGGGTCATTATTCATCGAGGTCCGTATATCAGTAAATAGATCGTGCGACCCACGAGTACATACACAACGGGAGAACTATGACTTGTTAAGGATGCATAGTTACTCGACCACATGAGAATTAATACTATGACCTGTTAGGGATTCATAGCTTCTTTATCAACCTCAGAGCTACTGTTATAACTTGTTAGGGATACATAACGGCTCAATCAACTTGTGAGCTAATATTTTATTTTGGAAAAATATTGTTGCTCAAACAACCATGTATCTCGTTATGCCCTAGATACACCTTGCTTGCATAGCTCAGACATCCCATATCTGACTCAACGGTTCTCAAAAATCACGATTGGCCAATCGTATATAAAATTTTATGCAACACCAGTGAATCTTTCTCTCGCCATCCTATTTCTCAGTTATGAGCTAGTTGCTTTTCTAGACGTGGCTCGACGGGCTACATTTATTTTTCGCCTTTGAGTACCCCGCTAAAGTAGCAACACCAACCCATTTCCTTGAAATATTGTCAAGAGTCTAAGGGCAATCTCCAGACTTTATTAAGTCCTTAAAGACTCACACTTGTGACGAAGACCATAAACCTATTCGTCACGTCTTTAGGGTCGACTTAGCATACTTGATATTATTTTCAAGTACTGCGGTGGAGACTCCCACTGAAGGAGCGTATGTCTTTAACTCAATAACACCGCACAGACTTAAGTCAAGTCGCCTATCTTTGGCGCCTCACCTGAGTCCTCCCACTAGTCGCTCAATTTAGCGCCTTAAATGAGGTCTCACATCTGGCTCTCCTTATCAGGCAACACTAAGTTATTTATAAACTTGTGTTCAACTCTTCCTGAACATATCAGGGCGATCTTAAATCATATATCGATTTAGACCATTTCATCCCCGCCCGCTATATCCTAAGCGTCGGAGGCGATTATCTGTGTGACTTGATAATCTCGTGCCTGATTGACATACTCTACTTGTGTATAACAACTCATTTAAATAACTTAAACAAGAAAATGAAATATTTTCATTCATAGAACAAAAAGTTTAAGTACAATTAGGGTTTACGTAACCCTATAGCTTTTACATGTCTAACAAATACATCTCTAGGAATAGGCTTTGTAAACGGATCAGCCACATTCTGATGTGTAGACACATATTGAACCATGATCCTTTTCTTAGCATCTTCTTGTCGTACAAATTTGTACTTGGTGTCGATATGCTTCCCTTTACAGTGATATTTTTCATCTTTAACATATGCAATGGCTGCTTGATTATCACAATACAGGGTAGTCTTCATCTCCTTCTCAGAAACCCTCAAATGTTGGAGAAATCTACTCAGCCAAAGGCCTTCTTTTGCAGCTTCAGAACATGCCACAAATTCTGCTTCCATTGTTGACAATGCTATACATTCTTGCTTTTTGCTGCTCCATGTCACAGCGCCATTGCTAAGCAAGAAAACATAACCGGAGGTGGACTTGCGTTCATCGACGTCGCCAGCCCAATCAGCATCTGAATATCCAGCTAGTTTCAGACTACCTCCTTCGTAACATAGTGCAAAGTCAATTGTGCCCTTTAAGTATCTGAAGATTCTCTTGACAGCCTTCCAATGTTGGCGTCCTGGGTTTGACTGATATCGACTGACCAGGCCCACAGAATGACATATATCAGGCCGAGTACACAACATTGCATACATCAGACTTTCAACTGCACTGGCATAAGGAACCGAGGACATGTCTTTCATTTCCTCTGGAGTCTTTGGACACATGTTAAGACTTAAAGCTTCATTTTTTGCTAAAGGAGTATCGATTGATTTGCATTCATTCATATTAAATTGTTCAAGTATCTTTTTAATAAACGTCTCTTGTGAAAGAGCAAGAAATCTTTTTGAACGATCTCGTTGGATTTTAACTTCAAGTATGTATGCTGCTTCACCCATGTTCTTCATCTCAAAAGTAGAGGACAACCATTTTTTAATGGTGACTGAGTACTCCTTGTCATTCTCAGCTAACAGAATATCATCTATATATAGAGTTAGAAAAACAAACTTACATTTGGAGTCACAAATATAAACACAATGATCTTCATCAATTATAGAAAAACTAAAAGATATTATAGATTGATGAAACTTCAAATACCACTGCCTAGATGCTTGTTTTAGTCCATATATGGACTGTCACAATCTACATACTTTGAGCTCTTCGCCTTTTACAATGAAGCCCTTAGATTGCTCCATGTAAATTTCGTCATCTAGTTCTCTATTTAGAAAAGTCGTTTTTATGTCCATTTAATGTAATTCTAAATTCATATGTGCAACAATAGCTAAGATTAAACGAATTGAAGAAAATCTCGCATTTGGTGCGAAAGTTTCGTCATAATCTAAACCCTCTTTCTGGGTGTAGCCTTTTGCCACAAAACGAGCTTTATATCTTTCTATTGATCCATCTACACCATGTTTGATCTTTAGAACCCATTTGTTTCCAATTGGTCTTCGATCCGGTGGAGGATCAACCAAATCTCATACTTGATTTTTCTTCATTGACTCCATCTCTTCTATCATGGCTTTCATTCATTCTTCCAGGGCAGGACACAAGAGAGCCTCTTCTATTGTTTTAGGCTCATGTTCATCATCAGGACAAACTATGAAAGCTTCTCCCTCAATCTCATAACGATGACGCGGGATGCGTTGTCTATTAGTTCGTTGTATTGAACATTCTGGTATNCTCTTCTATTGTTTTAGGCTCATGTTCATCATCAGGACAAACTATGAAAGCTTCTCCCTCAATCTCATAACGATGACGCGGGATGCGTTGTCTATTAGTTCGTTGTATTGAACATTCTGGTATATCTCGTTCTATGGTTGGCGGTTGTTCTCTCCTACTCAGATTAAGATGTTGAGGTGAGGAGACAAACTCTTCAGCAATTTGATCTGTCGAGGGCGCCAACCTAGGATCCTCTTGTTCTTCTAAGTGAAGATCCTTATATATTTCACGTTGCCAAGAAAAATCATCTTATAAGAATATAGCGCCCCTACTTTCTATTTCAGTTATCGTTCCATCATCCTTTTCGCCTATGAAGACATATCCTTTGGAGGTATCCGATATAAAGATACATTTTTTACCTTTAGGACATATATGAAAATTATTTAATACATAGGCTGCACACCCCGAGGGTCGCAAATAACTAAGTTCAGCTCTTCGACCTATCCAAAGTTCATAAGGAGTGAAATCTACTGATTTTGACGGAACACGATTAAAAATGTAGGCTGCAGTTAATAACGAATCACCCCAAAAAGATATATGAAGATTCACTTGCACCATCATTGAACGAACCATGTCGAGTAGGGTTCGACTTCTCCTTTCTGCAATACCATTTTGTTGCGGAGTTCTTGGAATTGTCAATTGTCTGACAATACATTTTTCATCACATAACTCTTTAAATAGATCAGATAAATATTCACGACCACGATCTGCTCGCAAAATCTTTGTAGGATCTGGATGGCACCAAGAAAGGGGGGGGGGTGAATTGGTGTATTAAAAATCTTACTCTCTTTTACTTAGTTTAGATGAGTTATCAGCGGAAGCGAACATAAACAAACAGAGAGAAGAGAGTAAGAGAGAAAACAAATAGCACAAACAAACAGAGAGTTTGTTGACGAGGTTCCGCCGAACTACTGGCCTACGTCCCCGCTCCGGTCTTCTCTCACGAGATCTCCGGAGATTACTATTTCCTTCTTCAAGGGCGAAGGCTCCCTTACAACTTCTCCT
>LTAE01005584.1:6756-28023 GCA_001647135.1 Pontederia paniculata
ATATATGAACAATTACCGGGAATTCAATTTTCCAAATTCTAAAGTTTTTGAAAATCATATTTTCATGCCTTAGTCAGATTTCGCTAATCTTCAGCATATGCAAACTGAAACTAGAATGCACCATTTAACATATATATGATGTAGATATTAACTACATAAATACACAATTAACATTTATAATCTCACATGAATTATATCATGGATATTACAGAAATGTTTCTACATCATTCCTAATGAGTAGAATGTTATCAACATATATTACAAGCAATATTATGTTACTTCCACTAACCATTTGTACACACATAATTCATAACGCATTACATTACTGGGTAGAAAGATATTTTGAGGTATTATCACATTCAACTTGTGGATATTGAATTTCTTCAAATTCAATATTGCTCTCATTGTCCTCTTGTAGTATAAATACGCGTTCAAGGAGAATGACAATGCCATGACACAATAACCTTTTATTGTTCTGGCATATCAAAATAATATCCTAAATTAGCTTCAGGATATTCCATAAATTTTCTAATTTTAGCTCTATTCTCCGACTTGTTTACTCCCACTTTCCTTTTTGAAAGCCACACAAGTCCAAATCTTAACTTGCTTAAAATTGAATTGTCTTTTATACCACATCTCATATGGTGTTTTCATAACAACTTTGGAGAATATTCTGTTTAACATGTAGACAATAGTTTCTAGAGCATAATCTCAAAAAGAAATTGGAAAGTTAGTGTTTGACATCATTGATCTAACGACAAATGGAAGTCATTTCTCTCACCTTCTCTTATTGATATCCTCAATCATTAAAATCATTTGATGTTTCTAGATAATATAAACCATGAAATGATGTGCCTCTAGCAAATATCTCATCATTCAAATAAATCTTACAACCATCTTTATCGAAAAATAAGTTCATAACCTGCTATTATTGAATCAGAATGAAAATAAGATTTTTGACAATGTTCCAAACATTACAAGCAGTCTATTAATTATAGAAGTCTACTAATTAAGTATAAAGGAAAAAAATCTAGTAGATTCAGCATCTGATGATGAACCATTCGTAACGGATAGTTGGATTAGTTCTTTGTGCAATGACCTAACTCTCTGCAACTCCTGCAACATATTGCACATGTGAGATGCACAACTAGAATCTTTTGCCCAAATAGTATAATAAGAATCAATCAAATTGATTTATACTAATAAGTATTTGAGGGTACCTTTGCCCTTATTTGTAGGAAGTGCAACAAGGTACTCCTTGCAATTTCTTTTTCAATGTCTCTCTTTCTTACAGAAGTGACAACTCACTCTTTCTTTGAAGCTTGATTTTTCTTTCTTGTCGTTCCCACCAGTGGGGTTGAAGGTTTTATCCTTCACATCCTTGCTCCTTTTTTTCTTTTGTTTTGAGAAATTTTTTTCGTTCCAAAAGTAGAAGCAGCTAACATCATCTTTGATGAACTTAAAGAACTTTTCTTGATGTCATCTTCTGCTACTTTTAGCATATGAAGTAGCTTATGTACCTCTAGTTCTTTCTTTTGTATATGATAATTCATTTATGAATTGACCATGTGAGGGTGGTAAGGAGGAAACAATTAAGCCAATACTTAATGCTTTTCCAATTGTGACACCAAGCTCGGTCAACTCATTGATGAGATTGATCATCTGTAGTACATGATCATTCACAGAGTCTCCTTAAAACAGTTTTACAGAGAACAATTCTCTTGAAACCATGAATCTTCTGGCATGAGATTTCTCATCATAGCATTCTTGTAGTTTATTAATCATGTCAATAGCATGATTAGCATTTTCAAACTGCTTTTGAAGTGCACCTCACATGGATGCAAGTATAAGACATTTGGCATCCGCATCTTTTTCAAGCCATTTATCTTCATCCTCGATATCCCTTTTGGTGACTTTGTCACGATCTACTTTGGTTCGACATTCCTTGATCGCATCAAGGCATTTGAGACCTCTAAGACAGGTCTTGAGGTTTCTCAATCAATCTTCAAAATTTGGTCCAGTCAATTTGTGTTGGTCCATAATCTTTGTGATATTTTGAGATAAAACATACATTTTGATCTACAAAAAATAATATAATATAATGTTAAAAATTTATCATGCTTATATAAATGCCATTAAATTTGGACTTTTATTTAATGGTAGCTCTCACTAGTCTTGTGAATTCTCATATACAAGGAAGAAAAAAAAACTATTCTTTCTTCTCTTGTAAGAATTGGGATCCTTATAAATTATTCACGACACCCTAACAGGATCTAAGTGAAATATTTCTTAAGGTAGGAGAACTATTTCTTTCCAACCCTAACCATTAGGACTCTCAATCATACTTTAGTCTCCAACTTGTATTCCGTACTTTAACAGGATCTAAGAATACAAGTCGTCTAAGCTGGGCCCATCAATCTAATGAATATAAAATACATATCATATTAACCCCCAATAATATGGACAAAGTCAATATGATGTTTCATTTTATTATATCAAATGTTTTAAGAAAATTTCAAACTATTTCTCACAGGAACTATTCTCCAATAATATGGACAAAAATAATTACATATGATCCATAATTCTACTAATTCCTATTGATGGAAGACTATGTTTGAGGTTCACAACTTTGCCCGTTATAAACTTAGTATTTTAAGAAATTATAAGCTTAAATTTTTTTATTTTTAAATTTAATCCATCAATGTAACGAATATGAAATACAAATTATATTAACTCCCAATAATATGGGCAAATTTAATATAATGTTTCATTTCATTTACATTAAACATTTTAAGAAATTTTCAAATTAATTCTCACATGGACTATTCTCCAATAATATGGACAAAAATAATCACATGTGAACCATAATTCTACTAATTTCTATTGATGGAAAATTAAGTTTGAGGTTCATAACCTCCCCCATTATATTCTAATCTTGAACCATCAATCTAATGAATACCAAATACGAATTATATTATCCCCCAATAATATGAGCAAAGTTAATATAATGTTTCATTTCATTTACATAAAATATTTTAAGAAATTTTCAAACTATTTCTCACAAGGACTATTCTCCAATAATATGGATAAAAATAATCGCATGTGATCTATAGTTCTACTAATTCCTATTGATGAAAGATTAGATTTGAGGTTCACAACCTCATTTGTTATAAGCTTATTATTTTAAGGAAATTTTGTTGTATTCATCTATTAATTATGCTAATTTTACACTTAGCATCACATGCAAATTTAAAATGTAAAATTAAAGTATAAAAAATATTGATATTTGAAATTGGAACAAATACCAATTACATGAATTATTACAATTAATAATTCTGATTATTTAACATGTAATAAATAAAATTTATCATGTAAAATATCATAAAATCAAATAACAATCTTTTATTAATTATGCTAATTTAACATTAAGTATCATATGCAATTATAAAATGTAAATTTGGAGCATAAAAATATTGATATTTGAATTTGGGACAAATACCAATCATATGACTATATAAGAAATTATTACTATTAATAATTCTAATTTGATTATTTTACACATAACAATTTTATAATGTAAAATATCACAAAATCAAATAATATTTTTAACTATTTAAAATCATCATTTTCGCATATTTGAATAATGAATTTTAAACACTTTTAAAAATAATTATTCCCAATATTTAATCTTTAATGAATTTTAAACTATTTAAAAATCATCTAGAGATTTCAAGTAATAAATTAAAATAATAAAAAAATATTTCGGACATTCCGAACTTATTTGGATCGTAATTGAGTCATAAATTAAAAAAAAATAAAACTGCAACTATTAGAGTTTTGGGCCTTAGGCCAATTCAGAATGGGCCATTTCTTTTTTTAGTTTGGTTCGGTCCAACCGAACCGCCAACATGCTGAAACAAATTAGGGTATTGATGCCCTAATCCGGTTCGGCGATCCGCCGTCGCCGAATCGGGGCACGACCGCACGCTTGAGCGCGTTGTGGTCGCGCATGGCGCGGCGACCATCACCGCGCCTGAGCGCGACCGTGGTCGCTCATGGCGCGGCGAACAACGACGTTCACCGCGCCTGCCGCGCAAGCGCGCGATGTCGCCGCACTAGTTGTGTGACGTCGTCGGGCAGGCGTGCGGCTTGCGCAAGCCTGGGCGTGGCAAACGTTGCGCCTGGGCGCGGCAAACGTTGCGCCTGGGCAGGGGCCCTGCGCGCGCACCTGGATGTGGCCTGGGCGCCTCCGTGCACTCCCATGTCTACCTAGCGTCTCGCGCAACAAATTGCATGTAGTCATCTAAATATATATTTTTTTATTATTTTAATCAATTTCATGTGAACAAATTTACAGAATATTATAAAATTTAATTAATCTATATTAAATCTAATTTTAAACAGGTTCCGATACTACTGTTATCAATTGAGATTCACGCGAATATAAGAAACACTTTTCTATATCATAGTCGTGCAATCAAGGATCTATAAAATTTATTTAACATAGAATAGTTCATATCATACCTGAGATGTTCGTACCCTAAAGAGATTGATAAAAATGTACGCCTTCTTGATTATCCACTGAGGATCACAAGTGAAATCCTTTTAACAATATCCACACCAAGACTAAGATGAACCTTGCACTTAAGAAGAGATAATTCTATTAATGGTTAGCATAATTCTCAAAAAAGAATTCACATATTTATAGAGAGATAGTTGTAATCAACTCAACATATTTCTCTCTTTTAACGATTATGATCAAATTATATCTTGAATCAACTCTTGACCGTTCGATTAATAATTAATCATGATAAATAGAGTTAGGACATACTTATTTACTAATAATTTTATAATGCAAGAATTACTACTACAGATACATTGCATGGTGAGTACTTAAATTCTTTTTTCATGTCCATTATTACATGTTTAATTAATTAATAGATGGCTGATCAGCTCTCAATTCTTCGTGTAGGATCGATTGGATTTCTTTATAGTGGGTCCAGTACTAAGTTTTTCGAAGGATATGAAGTGTTCTTTCTTGAACCTTCACTGTATCAAGTTAACCAACTTGAAGTTACTTGATTACTACCAGGAGTTTCTGCAATTTCTTCTGCGGAGTTCAACTTGCCTAAAGACACTAATGATTGATGAAGGATGCTGAAAAGGTGCTAAAGGAGCTTGAACAATGCACAGAAGCAAAGATAATAATTAATTACTCAGGTGCATACTTTTAGTGTAACTGAGAGTGAGATATAATTCACAGTACTTTTGTTACTTAAACAATATTAACTGGATCTTTGTTTAATATATTAAACTGCAATTAGAGTGTGAAATGTTAAGCGTTTCAAGTTGCACTACTTTAATTGTTGGTAGCTAGGAACTAACAATTTTAGTAGCGATTTGATTAATGAATTAGAGTGCGATTTTAGTAGCAATTTTAGTAGCAATTAATTACTCACGATTTGATTAATGAAGTGTAAGGTGGAGTGATGAAGTAGTGTGAATTATTATTAAACTTATATTAAGATAAAATTTTATAGCGACTTTATTTATTTTTCTGTAGGACTTGGTAATTAAAAAATATCTTAGATTTCATTTTGATTTAATCAAAATGCTAATGCATAAATTGAAGTAGTGACCTTAAAAGAAAAAAAAATGGCATTAACTAGTTTATCTCTCAACTTAAGATTCAAATATGCTATCTAAATTAAATCAATCGATATTAGTGAAACTTTAATTTAACCAGTATTAAATGCTACTGTTTAATATTCCGATTTATAATATTTTTTTTGTAGTTAATATATTGAAGTAGTGACTTTAAAAGAAAAAAAAAATATTGGCATTAGCTCCGTGATCTTTCTAACTCAAGATTCAAATTCGCTAGCTAATTAAATAAACAGATATAAGTGGAAGAGAAACTTTAAGCAGTATTAAAATCTACAGTTTTATATTCCTATTTATAACATTAACGTTTTTGTAGTTAATATATTTATCATAAAAATAAAATATGTAATTATTAATACAATAAAAATCTAACTTGTATTATTAGTCTTATAAGTTTTTTAAGATAAGAAGATAATCCAGACAAAAGGTAATTCATTCAGATATTATGATATAACAAAAAAATTGAATTAAGATTTACAATTTAATTACCAAACATTTCTTTTTTATTCTGTCCGCTATCTAAATTATTAGATATGTCGAACAAAACCGTGGTCTGAAATAAAAGTCACTTGACTTTCCTTGTGTTGCCAAAAATTAAATAGCGCAGCTAATGATGTCTGAAATAAAATAGTCAGTTGACTTCTCTTTTGTGCCAAAAAAAAATTGAAGGGGTTGATTGTATATTATATTATATATAAATATATTATTATTTATTAATTCAACTTAAATTAATTAAATTACTCTAATTATTCTAAGACATATTAATTTGATAGTGATCAAACTAATATTATTTATAATTTCTATCATTATAAATTTATAAAAATATCTAATTGATAATTTTGTATTGTAAAATAAATTTAAAATTTATAAAGTAAGATCTTATAATTATGGATTCGATTTCACGGATCCGACCCTTCAAATCAACTAATGATGTCTGAAATAAAATAGTCATTTAACTTTCCTTTTGTGACAAAATAGCTAAGCTAATGATATACTATTAAAATTTTAAGTTACATTTTCAAATTATTTTATAAAGAAGTTTCATATTAGCCAATAATATTCTGTTGCTTACGAGAGAAAAAAAACTTATAAAATCCAATTGATCTAACATAAAATTTTAGATTTTTTAATATAAAAAATAATATCGATTAAATTTTGAAAAATCATTAAAAATTCCACAAATTCCAACTTAATTAACAATACGCATTATATATTTTAAAAATCTTCCAACATATACAAATAAAAATTTCTCAGTTAACGTAAAAGTTTTTTAAATAGACGTAGAAAAATATAAGGCAGTTATGATAATGGACTTACATAATAAAAGATTACTTGATATTATTATGATAAATATAAAATTAATAAAATTTTAGGGCCTCCAAAAACTACCAAAAAAGTGACAATTTTTTTTAGTTTTTTTTTGAATACTTCGAGTAAAACCATTTTAGTAATAATCAAAATTATGGGCTCATGAAAAGATAATGAACCAAATGTCACGCTTAATTATTCTTAATTCGTCCTCGCGTTACCTTTTTTATCTCCATTCTTTGGCTTCGCCGCTGAACTTGGGGTCTCTCTCCTTCCGACGGCTGCCGTGCCTCGCCGGATGGTGGTCGGTGCCGGCGATCCAACTCCATCTTCCGAGTTCTCCTAAGTCCAATCGCCTCTGTGCTCAACGGAAAAGGGCGAAATATTCCGGCGGTACGCGAGTTCTCTCACCGACCCCTTCTTATCGCATGTTCTTGTTCTCATCTGCCTTTTCATATTTTACCATTGGAAGTTTTAAATCAGTTGGGGCTTTTAATCTCAATTCCCTTCCACCACGATGAATTGCCCCTTTCTTTTAGATTTTACGAGTGTAAAAAGATCCAATTTGGGGTTTTTTCGTAGCAGGGTTACGACTTTTTTTCGATCGGAAGCGCCGATGGAGGGCAACAAAGATGAGGCTTTGAAGTGCCTTAGGATCGGCAAAGAAGCCATTGAAGCCGGTGACCGGACTCGAGCCATCAAGTTCCTATCCAAAGCTCGCCGCCTCGACCCGTCCCTTCCCGTCGACGATCTGCTCTCCCACGCTGCTGATACCGGCGATCCGGGCAAGAGTCCGTCGCCCGAGGATGCCCCCACCGCCGCTGGATCTGGTGTTGCCCGCGATGAAACCGGAAGGCCGCCGACTCCACCCTCCTCTTCTACCAGCAGTGTCCGGCACAGGGCGAAAGCTTCGGCGTCCTCGAGAGCTTACACTGAGGAGCAGATAACGATCGTCCGGCAGATCAATAAACAGAAGGACTACTACCAGATCCTTGGGCTGGAGCGCAGCTGCACCGTGGAGGATGTTCGCAAAGCGTACCGGAAGCTGTCGTTAAAAGTTCACCCGGATAAGAACAACGCTCCCGGAGCAGAGGAAGCTTTCAAGGCCGTTTCTAAAGCTTTCCAGTGCCTTAGCGACGAAGAGAATCGCAAAAGATATGATCTTTGTGGTTCGGATGAACCTTCTCATATTAGGGCTGCAACCAGGCAACACAATGCCCATGGGTTCAACGGCTTCTACGAGGCGGAGTTCGATGCAGATGAGATATTCCGGAGCTTCTTTGGTGGAATGGCTCCAACTGCGACTGCTTTTGGCCCGTTTCATTTCAGGGCTGGTGGCATGCGTGCGCCAAATGCTCACGGAACAAATGTTAATGGAAACTTTAACTTGCGTGCACTGATTCAGATTCTGCCTATTCTGATTTTTATTTTGTCGAGCTTCATCCCTTCCCCAAGTCCTGCATACATGCTCAGTCATCAATATCCCTATGAACACAAATTTGAGACACCAAGAGGTGTGCCTTACTTTGTGAAGTCTGCAAAGTTTGAAGAAGAGTACCCTTCTCGTAGCGCAGAGCGCACAGCCTTGGAGCGACAGGTTGAAAGAGACTTCTTTGGGGTTCTCACACAAAATTGCCGAGCTGAGTTACAGCGTCAGCAGTGGGGCTACACAGATAAAACCCCTCACTGCGACATGCTTCAAAAATTTGAAGAAAAGTTTGCATGAACATATCAAACCATGGTTAGTTTACTTAATCTTCATTTAATTCTATTGCTATAGCCTTAACTGCATTTTATTTTATTTTTTATATGTATATCATACTTGATAGCGTTTGCATTTATGTAGATTGTTGTTACACTTTCTAGTCAAGTTATTGCAGTTAAACCACTGAGGTTATGATTTAGTGATTTTCGTGAAATAAGAAGAATGATATAGGGTTAGATTTTTGTCACCTATTTACTCTTGGCTTCTAAAAAAGTCTATTTAGATATTTCAGCTTATTTTATGTTTCTAGTTTGGGGCCAAGCCCTTACCTCATTGATTGTCAAACAAACTCCAGAAACCCTGCCAAAAGTGTTAACCGCTCATACGCCTCCTTAATCAAGGGAGATATTATTAAAAATTGTGGTGTATCACTTCCTGCTTGCAGTGTCTGCTATGAAGTATGTGAAAACATACTTCTATAACCCACAAAAATGTTTCTGAATTCAATTTGCTTTTATGACCCTAGAACAAATTGCTACCATTATATTTCTAACAGGCTTCTAATAAAAAACATTTTCATAATTCAAATGAACTATATCCTATTATTTTTCAACTGTAGTAGTTTAATTTGCATGCAAATAAAAAAAACTGTTTTTGATTTTCCAACTGAAATAGCCCTTCTATTTGAACCGCAATGGAAGCAAACAACGAGGAACTATGTTCAACCACAAATACACATTTGTCATTCAATTAACAATTTAACCTATTGGAACCTAATTAGTTTCATGCATTCGATCAATACTGTAGAATACCTATGTGAGTTAGCATTTCTAGTTATCCACTCATCTTCTTATATAGTTTAATCTTTAATCCACTAATCGTGGGAATAACTAATCATTTCACATCTTTTCGCTTTAAAACTAAAGGTAAGTGCGATTCATTTCTTTTTTATTTATCTAATCATATACATCTTTTTTCTTCGGTGTTTTAAGTGAATAAGTGATGAAAAACAAATGTTTCACCATGTGCACGCTTTTGGTTTCTAGTTTCTCCACCTCTTAGATCTCCATCTCCTCTCCTTTCATTAATCCATCTTCAAGTTCCTTCACACTTTCCCCCGTTCTTTTTCTTGTTTATCTCATTCGATTAACAACAAACATCCTTAATACTCATGTTTTTCTTTCACCTGACTAAAACATCATTCTGTACTTGTCCTTGTCTGCCTTACCTCGACAAGGCATTTCGGCACCTCCTTGCCCTCGAGTTTATTGTCCACCCAATTTGCATCTATCATGAGGCATTCATTGACATTAATTGTGTCCTGACCTTGTCATTGTCATTGTTGAGGTATTTGATGTTGTGCATGGCCTTGAGCTACCGCATTTATCTGACCTCTTGCAAATTCTTCTGAGTCATAGTTGTTCTTCAATGCCTTGAGGCCCCCAAGCCCTTGACAGAGGCTCAACGAAATCATGGACTACATGATCAAAATGACTTCACTTTCACCTCTTTTTGTTGACTGACTTAAGGCTTTCCTCTTGTTTTTCAAGTTATTCCAATCCTCGCTTGATGGGTTATCGCCCCTAACAAGCTTGACTATGTTATATCACTTCCTCGATGTGCACACCATTGTTCTAATATCCTTTGTGTATCTTGATGTCGTTGAAGCTATTGCAAACTCGCCTTTGCTGATTCCCATAGACCACAAGTTGGTCATTTTCCATGAGTCAATGATTACCAATAACTTGTTCAATCGTCATCAACACCTGTGTCTGCTATGTCGGTTCCATCGTGTCTTGTCTTGGCTAACCCGATATCACTTGACCAACTTTGGTAACTTGAGAGCATCGAGGACTGCATTGACAAATGAGGTTGCCGCTGTGAGTTCACTGTGAAGCATGTTACGAGGTTTGTACGAGCTTTGCAATGGGGTGCCATGGTAGACAATACAGCTTTGTGCTTCACAAAGATCACGTTGTAGACTGGCAGGCTTGCATTCCTTTGATTCCTGAAAGCTGTTATGAGAGTGAAGCAGAATCTTGTCAAGATCCTCAACTGCTCGACATTTTTGCATCCCGGAACTAGTTAAGATTGGATTTTAATTGAATCTTGGAGACAGCTTTATAATAGATTCAGAACTAAACAATAGATCATGTCAAGGGAGTGCTTTATTGGGCTTGTGAGATCTTCTGGAGATTTCGTTTCAAGTTGAACTGTAAATGCAATTACCACTGTCTGATGGTGTTTTGCTAAAATTAGCGAGTATCATAATGGTAACACTGCAATTGATTTCTGTCACGAATTATTGACACTTCTCATGCTGTTGTTCATCATATAACAGAGCTAGACGCGGGAGAATTGACTTTGGGAGACTGCTAGAGGATGCAATTTTGAATATATAGCTAACTTCTCAAAATCAAAGTTTGATACTTGGTCAAAACTCGAAAGCCTATAGGATGCAACACTCCCCTCTTCCTTCTTGATGACCACTATTCCTACTTGGGGGAGCACATGGAATTTAAGGAGCAGTGCTATCTGCATTGTTCCAGAGCGGACGCTTCCTTCTAGTGCTCAGTCATGAATTCTTGCTCTTGTTATTTAAGGGGATGTGAGATTTGGTTAAGAAGCACTTCAGGTAATTCACTGAGCCATTCAATGAGATGTATCAGAAGCTATCGCAGTGGATCATATCTGATGAAGAATTGCATTGTATCATCAAGTGATCAGTTCGTGGTGGGTAGAGGGGTGGGGATGCAAGATGTTAAGAAGTTCTCGAAGTAATTCATGGAGGCATTCAATGAGATGTATCTGAAGCTTTCACATTGGATCATATGTGATGAGGAATTGAGGGAGAAAATATGTCATCTAGTTGCCCAGTTTGCCCTGTGTTTCATGCAGAATGATGGTCGGGAGAAAGATGTAAGCATGAATAAGTACGTGAGTTTACATCAAAGTACCTTAAAAATATTGTTCGGACTCTCTTCGATCATAGATCTGAGAAATTCCTGAACTTTAAATGTCAGGCATTATGATGGTAAAACTAATAAATGTAGTGATGGACCTACGCCAATCTGCTCAACTTTAACATAGGACAGTTTGCACTAATAAGAACAAGTTATCAGTGCGAATCTCCTTAACACAAGAACAAGGCTTTATCTTTTAGAATGTATTAGTCATTCATTTCTTCCCCTCAAGAAGCATCAGAACTTGAAATTTTCTATTGTAATTTAAGTGACTCAGGGGCTGCTGCATCATCCTTGTTTGCTGCCTATTAACATATTCTTTTGCTTTTTTGCAGCCAAAGCACTAGATCTAGAGATCGATGCATGGTCAGTGACAATAAATTGGACCTTTTCGGCTAATAGGATTTCTTGTACATTGTCAAATACTTAGTTTTGCAATATGATGTTATGTGTTTTTCTTATAATTATCGATGTGAAACATATTCTTGATGGAAAAGGATACTTTTTCCTAGACAATTGTTGCGTATATACAAGAGTAAATGCATGAAGATCTAAGATATTTTGAATATTACATGCATCGGCAATTCAAAGAGCAATTTGTATTTTCAGAGATGCCATCTGGTAGTCCCAACCATATGTTGTGTCACATTGCATCCAGTTTGTCTGCATTTTCTGAAGGTGGAAGACTAATCAATTGCGCGGATGCTCCTCAATCTGTAACAATGAGAAAATTAAAATTATACAAGTCTTTTTTTTTTCTGGTTGCTCGCACCACAACTCTCATATATGTATGCACCTACAAATCAAGTGTTGGAATTTCATGCCTTGGTCGTTGCAAATTGATCATGTTCCTTTTTATAGTTTCTTTTTCTCTACATTTTTAGAAATCAAAATTATTGATAATTTTGATTATTCGCTACACAGTCTTTGTTGGATGCAAATATATATAGTGAAATTTATACTGCCAACTCTAATATGCAGATGTAACAATCGTTGATGTAAATAAAGCCCTGGCCGATTCGAGCCTGCTTCATACTTCAGCAATATGCGACTCCAATTAGAAGCATTGTTTATCGAAGGAAAGAGGACAATCTATTAATAAATGAATCATAAATATGTTGGTTAAAACTTAAAACCAGCAAATTATATCGAATTCGAAATTTCTAAGTTATCCAACAACAGATCACGGCGCTCTTAGTTTTAGAGTAAATATATTTCATTTGCCGCATTCTAGGAAAAAAAAAGGACTTGTTTGGATGTATTTAACCATTATGTCTGTTGACGGACTAGTTTAAAAAGAAGTATTTGATATTATTTTTTATCGGATAGAAATACAACGTGATAGATAAAAAATATCGTAAAATAATTATCTATTATTATCTTCATATTTTTTTCTTTCTTCTTTCTCTTTTCTCTTTTATAACATATTTAGAAATATTAGTTAACCGCTTAGAATTTTTTTTCATCGAAAAAAATGTTGTAAGAAACTTTTAAAAAAGTATCTAACTATAAATTTTTAAAATATAAAAAAATTACAAAATTTTTAAATAGGTCCTTAGTGTAATGCCCCCAAATCCTTACCCTCCACGTGACAGATCACAGACTTGGAGACATTACGACATTATTTCTTGACTTAATTTCAATTATCTCTTTTCCTTTTTGAAAATCGGGTCGTGTCCAAATTGGACACGGTCCGTTTTCTTCTTTTTTTTCGTGAGGCGTTACATTATAACCTCCTTAAAATTAAATTCATCCTCGAATTTAGTCATAGCATCTATCAACTTATTTTCATTTTGTCATGAGGGGATAACCTCCTCAGGAATGATGTCAATTTATAGTCAACAATATACTAGGGATAATGTCCAATGGTCGTACCTAAGGCGTTATAGATATGAGGTTCTGGTTCGGATTCCGCCCTCATGTCGTATGCCCTGCCTATTGGTGCCTGGTTGTGTGGGCATCTTGCTTCTCGACCATCTTGATCACCTTTCCTAGGCTCCGGACAATCTCTAATGAAGTTACCATGCTTTCCACAGTTGAGACATGCACCAGTCTTACGAAGACATTCCCTAATATGATACCTTTCGCGGTATGGGCAAGGCCCTTTGTTTTGTTGTTGTCGTGGTTGGGCATCTCGAGGTTCATAGGGCTTTGGGCGTTCATGACGATGCTCCCTCCAGCTAGAAGCCTTAATTGATTGTCTTTCATCCCACCTAGGTTTGTCTCTATCATCACGTCATACTGTGGTCTTTCCTCCATTATTTTATGGGTAGTCTTCATATTCTTTTTCCAATTCTGATGTCAATTAAGAAGCTTCATCTATACTTTTGCAATTTTCCCCATCACCTTAGTCCTCGATCTTGAACTCAATCCTTTGATGAACCGCATGTTCCTTTCTTTTTTAATTTGTTGTAGGGTAGAATATTTCTCTAGGCGAGTGAACTTAAACAAGTATTGGACACAATCAAATTTCCCTGTGTCAGTTGCAAATACTTTTCTTATTTTTTACCTCACATATAGGCAGGAAAATAACGAACTCCAAAAACTGTTTTGAATTCTTCCTAAGTAATTGTTACTTGTCCATAGAACTTTGTAAATTTGGCGGTCTTCTACTAGTCCTTTGCATCATTGACCAATCTGTTAGCAACATAGACTATCTTCCTCTCTTCAGCACATTGCATTTCTTCAAACACCTCCTCCATGGTGTCTATCCATCGCTCAGCCTTATCAAAGTCCATCTGAGCCGTCGAACTCAAAAGGTTGTAACCTAAGGAACCTCTCAACTATATCTCGGGAAGTGTGCCTCCCTAGTCCACTAGAGGAGCCAATTGCATGAGTGCTTGAATTAGTCCCCCTCCTAGAACTTTTAGTTGTCGATCACTTGGGGCTTGCCTTAAGCTAGAGCAAAGACGACGAGGGACGTTTCTTGGAGGAATATACATTCAAACAATTTGCAATGAGTACCAACTATAGCACAATCATTATAATTTTTTTTCTTTTCATCTTTTCACTAACCTCCTTAGGACTTAACTTATACTCTTGGTGATGACATGACGACTGCTCACGGTATTTGCATATGGACTCTACTTATTTAGAGACAACTAAGAAGTGCCTCTCATTAAGCTCTGGTACTTACTATAATACCTCCATTCATACCTGCCACGTGGCAGATCACAGATTTGGAGATGTTACGACATTACTTCTTGACTTAACGATTGACCAATTGACTGATCATCAACATAGACATATCATGCATAAGAAATAACTTAACATAAAAACTTTTTTCAATAGCTTAGCCAAATAAAATAACCTATTACATTGTTCCAATAAGAAAAGACATACCCGACAATAGTCTAATAACTCAATAAGGAAAAAATGAGAAAGACTCAATACTAGGCTCCTATTATGTGCAAACTTTCATATCACGAGCACCTACATCACCCATGCCATCATCTATCAATCAATACTCATCGCCTGTAGGATCAAAAACAGGGGAGATAATTATCTCATGAGCTATGAAGCCCAATATGTTAAGATAATAAAATATGAATAATCAAATATATAAAAAACATAATATAGAAGAATTTATAATTGATAAATCATTTTCTTCATTTTCTTTACTTTTTTACCTTGACAATGTTTTACCTTCTTCTTGACGATTCTTGACAATAATTTCATACAAGAAAATCAATTGGGTTGCAATAATACCATGCTTGTTAGGCTCAATATATTTTGGTCTGATTTGATCATTTCACATTACATCCTTTTTTTTATTAATTCTATCAATAACGTAAATATCAATTGCATCATGATATCATGATTCACATTATATTTAGAAATCAATAGGTTCGAATCTAATCAATGCTTTATTATGACTATTTCATTCTTTTCCATTTATCTTGTCCCTTAAATCTTTACAATGTTAATCAATTATCCAATTGCAAGAACCTCAATTATATTATAATTGCACAGTCTTTCCGATTCAGTAGGTTCTCACACATTTCAATTTTTGCATTTTTCTCTTTCATTATCATTAAGTCTTCAATGGTGAGGACATCAACTACACCATGCTTATCATGATGTACAATAGCTTCATTATTTCAATATGTCCAAACCAATCAATAACATAGGACCAATTCGTTCTTTTCTATTTATCTTGCCTTAAATTGTTTAATCAATTCAATCAATAATGAATCTTTATTAATGCATAGATGATTCAAATTTGTTCCCCAACACTAATATGACTAGTTAGACCATCAATAGTTCCATGAGAAACTCGGTAGTCTTCAATACAATAGTCCCCATAGAAACTCAGTAGTCCCAAATGACCTCAATAGTCCCGTAAGACTTAATAATCTTCAATCCAATAGTCCCCGTAGGAGCTCGATAGGGATAAATCCCTTAATTGTTGTTGGGGACCATCCTCCTCATACCCACTTCCGATCATAATCATTAATATTTTTTTTAAATCCTATCATCAATTAGTCTAGATTAGCGCTTTTATCTTATTAATTTATTACCGTTCATAATTCAAGATTCAATAAATCAGTACAATCAATCAATTTTATATACCTATATTAATCTAGCATTCATGTTTCCTTCTTGTCTAGACATGGTCCACTTTGGAAGTCAACACAATCTGCGTCGGTGGAACACAACCTGCGTTGGTGGAACACAACCCTGTATTGGCGGAACACAGTCGATGTTGGAGTCAACACAGCTCGCGTCGATCATCAACACAACCCGCATTGGCAGAACACAGTCCGTGTCGGTCATCAATACATCTCGCCTCAGTGGAACACAGCCCGCGTCCGACCATCCGATTATTCTGAATTTTATTTATTCATTATAATAATGAATCAATAAATAATCGTAATATTTATCTTCCAATGTAGAATAATTATTACTATAATTTTTCAATAGAAATCCTATTTATTATCTTATACATATAAGAAAATTTCTAAGATCCTCCTTAGTTACATACTTAACCGCGCTGGAATTTTCCTCGATTGTTCCTTGCTTCTCAATTGTCCTCGCTCTCGTTCCCGCGTCGCCTTTGACCTCCTTCACGCTTTTCTTCAATTTCTAGGGAGAAGAGGAGAGGAGAGGGAGAAGCTTCAATTGCTAGGGCTTGAGGAGAGAAATAATGAGAATTTTGAAACTATCTAGGGGTATATATAGGAGTATATATAGAGTTTGAGTTAGGGTTGAATTAGAAGTTTAATTTAATTCTGTATTAAATTCGACCATCTTTTTTCCTTTTTGAAAAATGAGCCATGTCCAAATTGGACACAATTCGTTTTCTTCTTTTGCGTTGCACTTAGTGTGCACAAAAATTTAGTGCACTTTTAGCAAGTTTAAGGGCATTTTAATTCTTTCCTAGAAAGTGCCAAAGCGTCGGTAGTAAAAAACTTCATTTAGCATATCTTTTAATTAATAATAATCTTATGACACTTTTTATTTGATGGTATCCCTAAGATCAATTTATTATACAATAATTAATTTAATTCGAGATATAAAAACAAATACCTTTTTTTAACAAAAAATCTAATTTTGTAAATATGATTAGAGTTGAAATATGTCATAACACAATGAATTATTATTTTTATTCCTTTTAAAAATAATTAATACACTTTAATTTTTTCTATTTTTTAGTGTGATTATATGGTAACCCGGTTCGTAGTTGACCCAGTCTTCGGGTTCTTAAAGACGCACGTCCACAGCTTCGTCCCAAGTCCCCTGTCGACCTCGCGAAATCGGCCGGAGGCGTTCTTCAACCCTAATTTTTTATCGCATTCGCATCTTCGTTTACTTCCTTGAGGAGATTGGATATTTTGGGCTCGATCCAGTAAGTTTTATCCCTTAATTTCACCTCTTTTGTGTCAACTGTGCTTCTTTTTTGTTTCCTGTAACCGATCTCGTTTCTTCTAATCATATATTAAGCCACAAGCTTATGCAGGTTTAGTCTTGAAACTCTAGGGTTTTTGCAGGTTGTTCTTGTTCCTCCCTTGTGTGGCTGCATTTATTGGGAGCCCTAAATATTGCTTATGAGAATGATTGTTTCCTGGCTATTGATTTGCTTTATGTGACTCCATGGCTGGATTATTAGTACATGATAGAGTGTTTGGATTTGTTCTACAATCATGTTAACAATAACTTTTACTAATATCATTGATCTTATATAACCTTTTTATTTTTCTTTACAAGCTTGGCAAATACAGTCTTCAGTATTTTACACTACAAGCCTGTTTAAAAGGAAAAGCTATCCTTTTTCATTGGTCATAGTTATGCTCTTATCTAACTTGTAGGAGCTACTATTGTTGTTGTTTGTTGAGAGTATTTGTAGGAGCTACTGATGTAATTAAATTAAAATGCTTGCTAAACTATGTTGAAGTCGTTTGAAAAAAAAACTTGAATAAAGCTTCTTGAAAGTTTCCCACTTGAAGTTCTTTTTTGAGAATGGTCGTCAGCTTTGAATTTAGTTGATTTTTTTTGTTTGGTTACAAAGGGAGGTCCATGGGCCTGATACAAGGAAATGAAAGACAAATTTAAAATAAAGGGTTACATAGGTTTCACGGGTCGGAATCGAGCTCAAGATATTGATTCACGAAATGAGGGGCGAACCACTGCGTCCCACTCTTGTTCCTTGGACTTAGTTGATTTTGGTAGTTCTTATCTTTGTCAGTGTTTTTATGTTAGGGTGCATCACATTTTCTTTGAGGAAAGTATGTATTCTTTTACTTTTTCAGTTTAAATTTAGAAATATGTGACTTTAATCATGTACATGTAGAGTTTTGGCTTGATTTATAGGCCATCCTTGTGGCATGCTACTTGTTGAAAGTATTTATGTGGAAGACTAGAATCCTTGTGTATCATGCAATTAACTCAGCGCATCTGTGGGCAGGGGACTAATTGTTGACTGTGGGCTAATCATTTTGCTGGAAATATAAGTGGTCTTTTATCCACTATAAGTTTTGTAATATAAATTTTCAATAATAAAAGATGGATGTTTACAAAAATGGTAGACATCCTTTTCCATCTCAAAAAAAGAAAAAAAGACTGGAATCCTTGTGGTGTGTCATTTATATGTTAGTGCAATCATATGTTTTTTGTTAGGCCATTCTCTTCATTTTGTTAGCTTTAACCTGGAACCTTTCTCCAGATTCTTTCTTTGATGTATGTCTGCAATGGAAAAACATGTTTACCTTGATAAAGTTCTCCTATATAAATATTTAGCATTTCTTCTTACTTATGTTATACATGCAGATGGAGGCCAAGGCATTGCCTGTGGAAACGACTGAAGCAATTGCTATGACTGAGAAAAAGATGGACATGAGCTTAGGTATATTGCTAAACTTGTCATCTTTCTGAAACTTATATTCTCAAATTATTGTGATATTTTTCTATACTTTTTTTTATTGTAATGTTATTAATATTGGACTTGTTCTACATTGCAGATGAAATTATTAAGATGTCCAAGAAAAAATCATCAAATGGGAGGGGGCCTCCAAGGCAACCGGTGAGCAATATGTTCTGTTTTACATTTGTTTTGCACGAGAATTTTGCAACTAAAAATTTGGAAATATTAGGTAAAAAACCAAGGTTTCAAGAATGGCAATACATCTCAAGGAGGTTCCAAGGTTCAACGATTTGTGGATTCAAGATCATCAATTAGACAGGTTTATGATTCGCTGCATGATTGTGTCTTTTCTTTTACTGTTTTCATTTCCCTACTTTTTTGCTCATCATGCTATCGTTTTGAAGTCCACAGGGTGCGCTTGCACAGAGAAGGTCAAGTTTTCATGGGAACAATTTTCCACTAACTAGAGAGGTGGCGAAGAAGGCGACAGCAATGCCTATTGGTAACAGGGTGGTAAATTTCAACAGGACAAGGTACTTGCATATTCATGTCTCTGTTGTATCCTGTTTTATAGTTGTAATATCTTCTTATATGTATTATATATATCTCTACAGGTATTTTATAGTAGTATGCTGTCAATGTCCAAGATGGAATGTCCACTAATTGCATATTAATGTCTCTGTAGTATCCTGTTCTAAAGTTGTACTTGCATATTCATGTCTCTGTTGTATCCTGTTTTATAGTTATAATATCTTCTTATATGTATTATATATCTCTACAGTTATGCTATGGTTCTTTTTCATCAGTGCTTGAAAGTTTTTCCATGTCTGTTGTTAGTTTGACTCTGCACTTGTCTTTTTTTTGAGTGCTAAGATGTTAAATGGATGAATTGTGCTATTGTTAGATGTACGAGAAGTGACATATCATATAGGTCGGAAGCTTTTATTGCTATACTGTTAATGTCCAAGATGGAATGTCCACTAATCGCTGTTTTGGTATCTCGTGGATGGTCTATCATTCTACCATTGACCTCAGGCGTGTTTACACTTCTTTATACTGGAACTCATAGAAACATTGGAGAAGAATGGTTCTCTCTATTTGTGGCAGTGACAGCTTTTTTATTTTCATGTGGATCCTATGCCATATCGATGTACATCTTAGATACTTTTTGACTTAAAGATGCATGTGGATAGGAGTAGTTCTGTTCTTGCATGCTTTGAGCATCAGATAACTAGTGATCGGAAAAATGGAATGTTTGCTTATGGGGATTTTACTTAGAAGATCAACTCTGTGGCATAGTTTGAATGCCTGAAAGGCACCTTTGCTTATCTCATCTTACCAGTCTACAGGAAAAAAGTAGTGAGTACTGAGTGCCAGGTAGAGAAGCTTTATACATATAAGCACTAAAGACAAAGATAATTTTGATTATGCACAATCAAACCCTCTTGAAAGAAAGGGAGACCAGCATTATTGAACTGGAGCAAAAGCCTTTCTATAGGTAGGACTATCCCTATGCTGATACTTGGTGGTGAGGATTTGTTACCTTCAGCTCTGATTGTAGCCATATCTATATGATATTTATGGTTACTGTCTACAGCGTTGCTCTCACATTGCTATTTTATTTGGATATTTCTTAGTTGAACAAGCTTCAGAAATTCATAAGTTGAGCATTTAGCTTCCCAGCAATTACATTTTTGTCAGAATCTTAAGTACTATGAAGGAGAGTATGGTCCTTTGAATCATTGCTGGTTTTGTAATTGTAGGCAGCACAAAGAACAATGTTTTTTGATTTTGCATTTCTGTTAAGTTGTTATAGTCCTGATACTCCTGATGCAGATGTTAGGGCCTATTTTGGATAAGAGCTGAGTATCTTAGATTTAATGAAATATCTAAGCAATGGTAGTTAATCTTTTATGATGTTTAAGATGGAAGTATCCTAAATACTGAGATAATTTTGTGATGGACCATTTGGACATGACAGGTTCCTTGTTTATGGATGTCCATACAGTTTTTTTTTTGAGAGAAAAGAGGATGTGCGCCAAGTGCACACATCCTATGTTATTTATATAAAAGCATTAAAATTACATTCTCGTTTTACAAGAGATGGTTCGTCCAATCCCGCAAAATACATTTGGCCATACAAATAATATTTTCAATGTAGCATTGTTCCCCTCTAAAAATACTTGCATTGCGTTGACACCATATCGACCATATGAAAGCCACTGGCATTGCTCGACGCCTCCTCGACATATAGCAGGGATTTTGTT
>LTAE01005585.1:0-28023 GCA_001647135.1 Pontederia paniculata
AAGAAAGGAGAAGTTGTAAGGGAACCTTCGCCCTTGAAGAAGGAGTTTAGTGATCTTTGGAGGTCTCGAGTTCGAGAAGACCGGAGCGGGGACGTAAGCCAGGAGTTCAGCCAAACCTCGTCAACAAACCACTATTTTTGTTTGCTTGTTTGTTCTTTGTTTCTTCTTCTTGTGTATACTTGCATATGTAAGCTTCCGATTATATAACTAATCAATTTAGAAATAGTTGAAAAAAGTTTAATACACCAATTCAACCCCCCCCCCCATCTTGGTGCCATCTGGGTCCTACATCCGTCTCAAGATTAATCAAATCAATAAATTTGTTAGGACTAGAACTTATCTCTCCACCATTATCTTTTGAAATAAAGAGTCAAATTGATTCTGCAATTCTTATGACAAAAAAATTTGTGTTAAAAGTATAGGACTGAATCAGATGACCTAACAACCTTAATCTAATATTAATCTAGGAGAGTTCGAACCAAATTAATCCTAAATTAAATTAAATGCAGTAAACAACAAACTCCAAAATGCCAAAACTTTGAATTAAGTGATTCGACAACTCACAATTCACAAATTTTGAACTAGATAGATACGAACAAACTTCACTAGAAAAGCAATCGAAACAACCATGAAAAAAAGGAAGAACACCCCCTTGCCCGATCAGGAAACGCCCCCGAAGCAAGCGCCGCTCAGGAAAAAAATAGAAGAGAAAATTGTCCGTGTTTGATCAGGACATGGTCCATGTTCTGAGATAATTATGTGCAAGTTGATGATTCGGTGGTCCAAACGACTTGTTTCTATGAGGAAAATAGTCCGCATTTTGGAAGCCAAAATAAATATTCAATTAAATTATTCAATAAAATCTAATATCAAATCAATTGCACATAAATTGCTTTAACAATATCTCTCGATTAAAGCTAACAAAAAGTCTATATTAAAAACTAATAATCCCAAAATAATGATGCAAGTTCGCATATATTGGAGAATAGAAAAATACTTAAGAAACTAACGGGGTTCAATCAATTCTTTCCCTTAAGCACAAAACATTTCTAGCCTAATAAAACAAAAGACTAATAACCAATATTGGTAGAGCTTGGTTTTATCGTGATCTTCGGGATGAATAATAGGCTCTCTTCCAGTAGATGACTTGACAACACTTCAGAATTTGTAGAGAAAATATGAGAGGGGTCCTATTTATAGTGTAAAACTAACCCCTAGGACTTCCATTAAATGGTTATAAGGTAACTTGATGAGCAAGTAAAAAATCTCGTCCGTCGACGTCCAAACAACCTTTTCCATGAGTGAAGTAGCTAGTGTTAAGTCCAAAAATAGTTTGTTTTGTTACTTGTATTAATGTTGGAATTTGGCTGATTTTGCTAGATGAACAGTGTTTTCTATGAGGGAACACGACCTGTGTTGCATATTGATGCGACCCACATTTCACATTTGGTCGTCTTGAATGAACACAACTCGTGTTGAATCCTCAAATAGCCCGTGTTAGTTGTGTTGAATCTTCTTTTTAAACTTCATTTCAACTCCAATTCCATATCTGATTCATTCCATTTGCTCACACTTCAAATCTTATGTCCTGAGATATAAAAACATAGGAAACCGAGTAAAAACTGATTCAAAAGAATTTATCAAAATAGAGACAAGAATTATCATCAAAGGGTGCACATTGTACGTAGTATTAAATGTACGAAACAGATACATGCAAAGGTTGTGTGAAATATATTTATATATCACTTTCTTCCTTTTCTCCTATATCTTTTGCTAGTTAGGAATTCTTTGCTATGCCACGTAATTATTTGTTGCAACAAAGAAATGACAATACCTATATTTATCAAAAAAGTTTCTAGATACATTATTACAAATAAAAAAATATAAAAATAATTATCATTGGTGATTTCCTATGCTGCAACACTATTTCTCATATGGCACGAGAAAAAACAAAAATGACTTTTGATATATATGATATATTAAAATAAATAATAGTGTATTGAAATTGATTTTATTACATACTCATATTAAAATTAAAAAATGTGGATGTTGTGTTAAAACTGAAATATATAATAAAATTTGATATGAACAAAAGAAAAAAATACTGTAGTTTATTATCAAATTCCAATGCATTAATTTCTTTGAAAACTTGATTATGTCAATAATTAGTACCTTATGACTAGAAAACTTAAGTAATATTATTAAATATAATATATATGACTAGTGATATATGTTAAAATTAATAATACTTTATTTGAAAATAAGTTTATGATATGCTTATACTGAAATAAACTACGAGGAAAATGTACGAAAACTAAAAGATATATGAAACTGATATGTATTGAGGAAAAAAAATAAAAAAATAATACTACAAATTATCACTGAATTTTAACATATTATTTTATATAATATTATATTAATATTTTTGAATAATGAGATGCATAAAATGATAAAATATTATATTAAAATTTGATGTAAGTATTTATTATAATAAAATATTATCATATATTGATAAATAAATAATTCAGTAAAATATAACCAAAATTTAAAAATATCATTTTTATTTTTTATTGTTTACTTTTTAATATATGTGCACTTTTATGTAATTGAATTTGCAACACAATCTCCTATATAGTAACTGTAATTATTTATAGTAGTCAACTTTACATTAAACCAAATACGAAATTTGTGTTTTCAGCATTGGGCGTTGCAATTACTTGCAAATACATGTAACCAAATAAAGTGAAAACATGACATTGGTAAGGAATTAGCATAGAACAAGCCCCATTGTTCTTATTATTTCTTAACCATTTTTAAAAGTATATCGAAATACGTGAAATGACTTTTTTTATTTTTTCAATTGGCAAGAATACTTAGTTTGT
Organism: Pontederia paniculata; assembly: GCA_001647135.1. Classification (NCBI taxonomy): domain Eukaryota; kingdom Viridiplantae; phylum Streptophyta; class Magnoliopsida; order Commelinales; family Pontederiaceae; genus Pontederia; species Pontederia paniculata. The sequence continues at coordinate 2,883 of LTAE01005585.1, forward strand.
TTCTCAATTTTTTTTTTATTTTTTTAATTTTCTTTACTAAATTATTTAATCTTAGTAATACATTATTGAAGTATTTATTAAGTTTTACATACAGGTGTACAGTTTTAATATGTAAATGATAATAAAATATAATATAATCAATATTTAAATATTAACACTATTAGGTACTAATTAATTATTATATTATCATCATTATTGAATAATAAATAGATTACTAAAAATAGAATACCACTAAATATTAACTAGACTTTGCAAATATTATATAATTACTATAATATCACAACTATTATTATTCATTATTTTATTTTAAAAAAATAATAATGATATGTTATTAGAAACATATTAAAACCATTGTAGCAAGAATATTTTCTTATTTAACTCAACAATTACAGTTATATTATGATGATTTCTTTTCTTTTAATAGAAGTAATAATTTCAATAAATTCGTATTTAGTATTGAATTAAATATATAATAAAAAAATAAATTTATTTTGTATTGCTTTCATTTTAGGGAGCACCACCATATTACCTACTTCCTCAATCGAAGGATTTAAAAATTCACGATGAATATTAAATTTTCTCTTTTTTAAATCTTTTCTCTCTTCTAAATTTATCCATCATAAATTTAATATTCTATAATTAAAGAGATATGTAACATTATCCTCCCTACTTAACTATAGAGCACCTCTATTTTTTTTTCATTTTATTATATATTATTTAATTTTGATAATTATTATCTTTGTTGTTTTTAATATCTTTCTAATTCTTCCTTTCTTTTCTCTTTCTCTCTCTCTCTCTCTCTCTCTCTCTCTCTCTCTCTTATCCACGTGGCAACGAGGCACCGTGTTCTTCGTTCTCCCCATCTTCCGTCAATAATAAGATCGACAGTCGATATTGATCCGCATGTATGTATACATGTATTTTGTCATTGTTTGCCCGGCCCTCGTAGTGATATTTTTCCCGCCAATTTGAGCTCTGCCATTAATCCGCCATGGCGGCTGAGAAAGCCCTAACTCTCCTCCGTGGTAGGCTCTGCAACCCTACCTTCGTCCATGGCGCCTTCAGGTCCTCTAAGGACAGCAACTACAGGCAACACCTTCATATCTTTTTCCTGATTCAGATTTTTTTTTCCTTTTTTTTCGGCTCACAATTTGGTCGATGTCATGAATTTTTCTCTTATTTCCTTCTCTTTGTTTTTTTTTTTTTTTTGAAGAAAATGCTGTGTAATCTATTGAAAGGTCGTACAACTTGCTAATATTCTTACTTTGATTGAAAAATTTTGCATCTAGTTTAATGTGATATGGTTGATGTCAAAATGTTTTCGCCCTATTCTTTTACTTTCTTTGATTAAAATTCTAAAAGATTCAAGCTTTGTTCATCTACTTGCAGCAAATTGAAGTTTCTGATCTCCAGTTCAATCTCGGAGGCCTGCAACAGCGCCATCCTGCTTCTTGGTCCCCGAGGATCTGGGAAAATTGCGGTACGTACAGTACAAGAAAACCTGCTTATCTCAGTGCTGCTAGGAAAATTTGTCTGTCAAAAGTACGCTCCTTGTTGTTCTTGAATGCAGGTGGTGGAATTGGTTATTGAAGACCTCAAGGCTGAGTACCCAGATTCCATCTCTGTGGCACGTATCTTTTTCCATTCCCGTCTCAATTTCCCCTCTTTCCCACTATTTAATTACTTTGTGATGTTTCTGTTCTTATGCTTTTGTTGTTGAAATGGATGCTCACTTTTCAGATTAGGTTGAACGGACTGCTGCATAGTGATGACACCTGTGCTCTCAAGGTAATATCATCGTCTATGCTTATTCCTCATTTGCGTTAAATCATGCGGTTGTTCACCCTGCTGTCGTATTGTTGCATACAAAAAATGTTGTCCTGGAAAAAGCAAGGGCTACTTGATGGAACCTCATCTCTTTCTCAATAATCCTTTTCAGTTTTAGTCCATAAGAGATTAGTTATATGATCCCTTTTCACGGCTAGCTAGTCAGTATTTCTCCTTTTAAGCAAATGCTTTAACATTTTTCCACTTGTTTCATTGGTTAACTAGAGTTTATTGATTTCAGGAAATTGCTAGACAGTTATGTTTGGAATACCAAATGTTGTTCTCCAAAATGGTCAATTCCTACTCTTCGTTTTTGTTGTCCCCTATTCAAATTTAGATGCAACACAGGAGATTTGCTGAGCATCTAATGTTATGTAATTTTATCAATTTGTAGGCCTCATCTGATGACAATTCTCAGTTCATGATTGACATGTTAAGGTAACTGCTTTCCACAGTTTTTTTTCTTGTGATTTAGAGCCTATTAAATTTATTTAATGTACTAAACCATGACTGTTATCCCTATAATTAAAATAATGATCCTTTTGTTGCCAGAGAATGTGGATTAGCCCATAAGACAATTATTTTCTTACTTGAAGAGTTTGATCTCTTTGCTCAGGTATACATTTAGTGTTTGCAATCGCAGCAATTCTTATGTAATGTCAGCATCAAATGTTACATTTGCTAATGGAACACCCTTCACTGAATTTTAATAGCTACCAGATGGATATGAACATTCATATCTTTACTCTTCCACTTACAGGGCAAGCAGCGATTACTTTATAGCATACTGGATGCAATACAAACTCTGACTTCACAAGCTGTAGTGGCTGGTGTCAGTTGTCGCTTGGTATGGACTTTTGAGCTTATTATCTATTATTTTGATTTAATTTGATCAGTATTATTATCTCATATAAGTTTACTGCCAAAATATTCCTTTTGTTTCTTCAGTGTTAGCAAGTTGGTTGCAAAAAGATTTGTGCTTCTCTGTTTGGTAGTCTTGCAGTCGTACAAGCGTTAATAAGTTAATTGAGTCACACTATATCTGCAGAGGACATTATTCTTATCTTAACCATGTGGAAGACCTTCCATTCTTATGATTTTGGCTTGTTTTGACATCACAAATGACATTGATCTTTAAGATTCCTTTTAACTTTCTGAATTTCTAAGGAACAAAAGTAAGATGATTTCAAGAGTAAATTGTACTTCATGAGTCATTTGGATGTCTTCTTTCTAGGATGCGGATCAGCTTCTTGAGAAAAGAGTTCGATCCAGATTTTCTCACAGGAAACTTTTGTTTGTTCCTCCTTCACTAGAAGATACATGTAGGTCGGTTAGTTCTGCCTATTCCTATTGCAAGATATTTATTTTCCATTTCAATATTGAATAACTTCATCACCTCAAATTTGGTTGACAGATTACTCGAGTATCTACTATATCTGCCCAACGATGCAGGTTTTCCTTCTAAATATGTGACAGAATTTAACTCAAGGCTCCAAGTATCCTTTTTAACTCTTAACAATTTTAGCCAACTTTCTGTGTTTTATGCATTATATAGATAGTGTTTCAATCATTTTTCAAGTAAAATGCAGCTTGCTGCTTGATTTGTTCTTCTCTTTTTAAATTGATAGTCATACTTATAACTGAATGGATTACTGAGACTTGGGGTAAGAACTAAGGGCGCAGAATTGTTTAAGTCAGAAATCTTTTGAATTCTCCTTCGCTGTGAAGAAAGTATTTAGAATGTTCGATTTAAGAATCAACTAAGATTCTCCAATTTGCACTTTAACTATGGCTCTATTGTTGTTAAAGATTAATACAATTAGCTAAGCCCTTTCGAAAAAAAATATAATTAGCTAAGATGATCATGATCATGATTTATGTTTTGTTTTTCAACACTCCTTAACCAATTACAGAAAATAATCACTGATAAAAGATTCAAAGAGATACTTAATTCACTATTGGAAGTTGATGGAACAATCGGCAACATAGTAAGATTTCTGTAAGTTGCCATCTGATATTTTATTCTTCTAGGAAACTTCAGTCTCAATTATTCAATTTCTCGGATGTTTCCTAAAAGAATCTGCTTTTAGATTTCGGGCTATATCTTCTGTTGATATGGATACTGGATTGCTATCACTGGATAACTTCAGGAGTGCCTGTTTCTGCATGCAGAGGCAGCCTAAGGCAGACAGCCTGCAAGGTAATTCATTAGAGTTTCTATTTCTATCATTCTTTAGGATGCATTCTATCTCATTAAGTATCGATAATTTTACCCTAAAATACCAATAAGTTTATCTTTTTGAAGGAAGGATGACTACACAACTTGAGTAATAACCTGAGATGTATTAAAACTGAAATAAGTGAAAGTTTATAGGTCTATATAGACAAATATCTTGGAAAACAAAAGAAAAAGTTCAAAAGGATGTGGAGGCCCACAAAAAACTACTATCCAATCCCTCATTCACTAGTAAAAAAAGAGTTATGGCGTACAAGGTTATTTAAATAACACAATTCTCCCCAAAAAATGACACAATTGTGTCCTAGGATAGTATACATGTGATTCTAGTAAGATACAAGGTTTGCATCCTATTTGACAAAATTTTCCACCTTGTGCATCCCACATTACGTGTCTAAGCAGTGACCAGCAATGGGGGAATTAATATTTTCATGCCATAATGCCATATTATTAGTATCAATTTTAGAAAAAATCCTGAGAAAAATTAAATACTCTAGAAAATTTTGTCAATCACTTATAGTTATAATCGCTCAGATATAAAGGCAAGAAATTGTTGGACTGCAATGGATTTAATACTTAAATTGTATCCAGAATCACCCATGTGCCATGTCCACATCCCAGAAAATTACATATGCTTTCGTTGGAACAAGGTGCATCAAATGTGAATGTAAAGTTATGTAAATTAAATACTGAATATCAGAATGTTCTAGCTAGCCAGGGAAACTGACCTGGGGAAATATATGCATTCTGTGGAATCTGATGCGAGCATGTGATAGGATATAGGTTATTGTGGAACCCTTGTTCATAGTAGAAGTATAAATGTAACGTTAAGCAACATGACAGTGATCTGTGCATAGCTTTGTGGTCAATGAAGCTCAAAATTGGAATGCAGCAAGTTTCTTTGATGTATCACTGACTCGAGAGAAGTAACATGAGTACAGGTTCTAAGATAATTCATGGACCAAGCCATGCAATATTAATTATTGATCTATTGTGAAATTTTAAGGACAATAGAATTACTTTATTTTGAACTGTTATCTAAGAAGGTCCTGATTCATGAAAAATCTTTAAAGTTCATCATGAGTGCTTGTTTATACATAATGAGACCTGAATCTTGTGCACATATTGCTTATTAGCTTAACTTTTAACATGTTTTACAATAATTTCTTTGACATTTGAATCATGTCTGATTAGACGTCTCAATTCTGGAGCTATATATTCTAGTCTGCATGAACAGGCTGGAAGCCAAAGAGCAGAATTCATACAACTTCAACTCTATTATGAAAGGTAAGAAAACTTGCAATTCCTTTACTTTCCGGAAACTGAATCCTAAAAATTGTCCTCTTCTTTCAGAGTATAAAGCCATACAAGATGCCTATAAGACCTCTGACAACTATGACCGTACAGTATGTTTGAGGGTAGGTTCAGTATTGTTGGAGATTCTTGATATGATCATTCTGTCCGCATATTACTACAATATCTTGTTGCATATCGCAGGCTTTTGAACATCTTTTAGAGCGAGAATTGATCTGCTTCACTGATAGGGGACGGAGTCAATCAATTGAATTTCGTCCAGTAAGGCTTTTGATTGCTTCCCGCGAACTTCATCAGGGTCTGAAGGCAAATTCTTCATGTCCTGTGAGTCATCATGTTCTCTTTCCATATATGTTGGCTTTGTGCTACATCAGGTTGATCATTAGTTGATCCACTAGCTGTAGCTGATTGGTCGGGCACTTTATGATATATGAAAGCCGTCTTTTTACATGGCAATGTGTCTTGATGCATGCTTTGGAAATGACAATAATTTCTATTTCTTATTAGGCTATTCTTCAAAAGTTGTTCGATCATGAAAGCTTCAAGTAGTGCAATTCTAATTGCGCAGCTGAATGGAGGAAAAACACTCCAAATACAAAGCGATGCTGACAGTTTTAAATCCTTCGAGTATCCAGAGCTGTTGGGATGTAATTCCTCTTTGGAGGTCAGAATGACGGTGTAACATATTAACATGCTAAATTATTTCTGCTAGCCTTTGCATGTGTTTTATTGTTTGTATAAAATGGGAGGTTAAGGTCTAGTCAGAGGACATGTAAACATGCCATTAATTTTTAATATTTGTTCAGTTATAACTTTTTGTGCATCTAACTTTAAACTATAAATTTACTCATTTCAATCTCAAACTTATTACGATTCATATGAGTTTTTTTAATAGTTATGAAATATTTTTTTTACACTTCTGCAATGCAGTAAAAAATTATAAAAACAAAAAACAATATATGGATATAAATATTATTCAATAATGAATAATTATGAAGTATTTTGATTATGTTGCTGTTTTGTTTTATTTTTAAATATTTTTTATAATATTTAGAAGAAAAGGATAAAACTGCTTTTTGTAATTAATAAACAATAAAGTTGAGAATGTTGAATAAAGTTTCATGGAAAGAGTTTTAAGATTAGAATTAATAAATTTATAGTTTAAGATTAAATGTCAAAAAGATTATAATTGAGAAGGCGTAAGAGAAAATAATCTAATTTCGTTTATTCTGAATATGGATACTAATGATACGATTTACTATTTAAGGAGGAATTATTTACATTCAAAGTTATTGTACACGTCCAAGGTGATTTCCAATTTGACTAAGAGGGGAAGGTAAATTTCTTCGAATTAAACAATATCTTGAGGTTGATCTATCCAAACACATTTTAAGACATGGAGAAATATATGACAAATTGTTAAAATCGACAATCAAATAAAGAATATAAGATATTGTAAAATATTTTTAAAAAGTATGAATTAGATTGCAAAATGAGCAAGAGATTAAATGCAATAAGATCGTAAGTTCTTGTTAATCATAATAAATATACGTAATCAAGAACCTAGGAGTCAACTCTTCATTTGTTTCCCTTAGCAAACTAAAATTCACCAAATTACCCCTGAAATCGCAGTGGGACAAGTGATCGCAGTAACAAAAATGTAGGTTTCTTTCATATAATTCTGCCTCCTGAAGAGTATGACAAAATTACTAATCTATTATGAAGCAACTCTATTGGTGTTAACTTCCTGTCATTTCCCCCAACTGTAGTATACATCGTAATTACATATCAAAGTTCAGAAAATAAAAAAGCACATTTTTATCAAAGATCAGAAAGCTTCTGCCTTATTGAGATCCGTAATTTTAAAGTATTTAATTATTACACCATAATATTTTCTGTTAACGAATTATTTTATAAATAAATATTTGACATCAATTTTTATTAGATAAAATTATAATATATACTATATAAAAAATATCATAACATAATTATCTACTCCTATCTTAATAATTTTTTATTTCGCCTTGCTCTCTTCTAATTTTATTACAAGGTATAACAATTTAGAATCTTTTTACGTCAAAAAAATTAGAGTGTCTTCTAATTTAGAATATTTTCTACTTTTAATTTTAATATTTTTTTAAAATGTCAAAAAAATTTACAGAACCCCTGGATAGACCCTTATACTGAATGTGCCAGTCATCAATACAATTTTAAATAATTCATCTTAAGATGCTTTAGCATCGGCAGAAAGATGCCATGAATGCTAGGAATTTAGAGTTTTATACATATCTTAATTCTTCTTGTACAAAACGTTAAGCTTACAATCTGATTTTCTCTTAGATGCCCGCCAGATAATGATAAAAAACTCAACAAGATACATCTGCAAATTCATCATTCCAAGCAATCTATCCTCGGCCAATATGCATGCCACAGCCTCAATTGGAACGTAGAATTCCATCCATTTTCGAATGGCATTATGAATAGCCAACATCATTTCCGTCTCTGTGGGTCACGGCTAAGGCCGTGCTTCTTCAATGTTTTGATATAATTCCGCATTAGTGTAAACTTGTTGGCGCCCAAATGGTAAAAGTAATCCCATGTGTAGATGCCAGTTTTATGCAAGTCATCAAAAAGTATCCTGGCAATAAAAGAAAAAAAACCATCACAAGAAAAATCCATACAGGATGATGCATAATTCAGTATTCGGAATAGCTCTTTACTTGACTCCATAATTTCCTACTGGTTCTGCTGACATTATGCCTACATGCCTTCGTCCAAATATCACCTAAGAGAAACAGTTGATTCAGCACTAAATTTGAAAGTTAAATAATGGGCTTACAAGTTTGATTTTTTCAACATTTTTCTTAAAAGGTAACTAAAAAAAAAATCATGAAGAGTTCATTCATGGTCCAAGTTACCATATAATCCAAAAACTTAATTAGCAGAGTGATCATTTCCACTTTTTTTAGGGAGATCATCCTCACTATTTGCAATGAAGCTTATTAACAAAAAAACTGACGCTGAATGATTATTTGTGAGTACATAAAAGATCACTCAGTCAATGTCACAGGATCAGATTTCTATCAAAATGAGGCATGTAGAATAAAAAAAACTAGTTCAATGGAATGATAATTTAGAACTAAAATGAGAAAAACAATAAAATATTACCAAAATGCTTTGGACAAAAGAAAAGAAAACACAGAGTTGTCTATTATGTTTTGTTAAACTACATAGAACTAATACAATATGCATCGGTCTAAAATACTGAAAGCACTTTTTCTTTCTTGACTTACCACTAAACAAGCAATAGTTGTAGTTTTGAGAAACAACATGCATTGTGATTCATGAATCTCAAATTGAATAAAAGAAGACCTCTAAAGTTAACCAGAAATATGGTTAACCAGAAATAAAAGAAGACCTCTAAAGTTAACCTTTGGACAATCACTCATGTTCTTCCCCATATCCTATTGTACAAATAGATCTAAACTGTGTTTCTTAGTGAGCCTTCAGTAAGTTCTCTTTGGCAGTACCATTTTTTTCCTGAACCTGTTCGTCTTTCCTTCCATAGTCATAGAACCAACATGATTTCAACTCTGAACTTGAAAGTTTTCCTATGAGTTATGGGCCATAGGATGAAAAACCATTTATGTAGTACCAGACCATGTCAAAGCCCAACGCAGGCCGTGTTCAACTTGAACGCGAACCTATGTTGCATAGGTACGGGTACGGTACCGGTACCCGGTACGGGTACGGGTACGCGGTACATCAATTTTGAAAAAGTTAGGGTACGGGTACGCGATATATATAATATAACGTGAAAATATTAGTGAGAATAAGATTAAAAGAAATACATATTTTTTAGTAAGAATTAAAATATTTTTTTAAAGAATTAGTGTGAGTTGAGATGAAAAGGTAAAAGAATATTAAAGAAAAATAAATAGTTATTTTTAAGACTCAATATTCCTGTATTTTCTTAAAAAGATAATAAATAACATCCTCCTTTTAAAAAAGACATTAGATAACTAAATAGATTTAAAAAATCAGCTATACACAAATGAGCTATCACTTCATTATTTAGTTTTTTTTATTTGTTTATTTTAAATTTGTACGTCTCCTTTCCACACTGTCATTCACCTTTCCCTTTTCTCTATTTCTCATCTATGTCTTCACTTGTTTTNATACACAAATGAGCTATCACTTCATTATTTAGTTTTTTTTATTTGTTTATTTTAAATTTGTACGTCTCCTTTCCACACTGTCATTCACCTTTCCCTTTTCTCTATTTCTCATCTATGTCTTCACTTGTTTTAACCTATTTTTTTTCCCTTTATCTTCCATCTCGTGTCAACACTTCACTGGATCATGCAGCTCCCTTCAACCAAAACAGCCAATCCTCTCTGCTCAGCGTACCCTTCTACGTACCAGAACGTACCCAGCTACGTACCCATCTTATAAAAAATATTATTTAATTATGGGTACGCACTATAGCGTACCGGACACGTACCGTACGCGCACCCGTACCCGGTACGTACCCGGTACCGGTACTTCTATGACAGGCGCATACCCGTGCATCACATACGCGAACTGTGTTGAGGCTACGAGTCATTTGGAGTCTGATTCAAATAAATTAATAGAGTTTAATTCGTTTTGAAATTAGTTGAAGCCCTATAAATAGACTCCTAGGGCATGAGAGAAATCCTCATAGGCCATTATTTTCCTCTCCTCGCAGCCGTCATAGAGAATCTCTCTTTCTTCCTTTTTTTCTTCTCTCCCCCAGTGTAGAAGTAAGGAGTTGATCTTTTCCCTCATGTTCTAGGTTTTCTTTCCCTCTCTCTCACCTAAATTCTTATACTGAACCCACATCTGGAGAATGCAAAAAAGATCAATGGCAGCACAAATCACAAGAGAATGAAAGCGAAGAAGTTCTGGAACGAGAAGATCAAAACGACCAGTCAAAAGAGTATGTACTTAGGCGGATCCCTTTAGATGTCTTTCTTGATAGATATTTGCATGCTAAGTTTTTACCCAAGATAGAATAGCTTATTGTCATGGATAAGATTTTTGGAATCTTGTTTAGCCTCCTAGATACTAGTATTATTCGGATATAATCATATGACAGTTTCTGTACCGAAATCTGGATTTAATTCACAGCAAAACATGATGAAGTTTCAGCCCTGGACGGTCGGACATCGACCGCGTCCTCGGACGTGGCCCGTGTCTGTAGGGACAAACCCTAGGACTGCCCAGATCACATAACACTGCCTAAGTCTGCCCGACGCGGCCCATGCCGCCCCGACACGATGAACGTGTCTTGGGATTATATTAATAGGATAATTGAAAGTTAGCCAGGATACGACCCGTGTTCCTCTCAAATATGGACCGCGTCTGTCAAAGAAAAACCCTAGAATTGTATTGATTGCCAAACACAACTTGGATTACGCCGACCACAATCCACGTTGCCCTAACGCCGACCCTATTTTGGATAATTTTTATTAAATAATTGAACAATAGTTAGCGCACGGTCCACTTTGGAGATTAGACGCGACCCTCGAACACGTTCCACGTTCGTCCAAAAGTTTAATGATAATAGGCAAGGCATGGATAGTACACAGACCATACACATCCCAACACAATCCACACTAGTGACAAGTCGGTGAAGTTGGCTGATATTATTTAAGACACAACACACGACCCATGTTCTGATTGGACACAACCCATGTCCACTGGGTTGTATGCTTATTTTCTCATATATTATTGTAAATATTAGATGATGAGTGGTTGTAGATTTCCATGAATGTTAAGGATTAATATGTGGAAAAGATAAAGGTCAACCATGTTCACTAAATAAAACTTGAGGTCGCCATGCATTGTATTGTTGAGAGTTAATGATGAATTACCACATTGTTTGGACCATTAGTGTAGCTGCAACAAAGTTATTTGTTGCACAACCTTCTCCCCGTCGTGTAACGAAGAGGATTCTCGAGCATTCTCCCCCTTGTGGGCTCTTGTCATGATTTGTGCACCACCACTGACCTTATTGGTAAATCTCCAAAGAGCTCATGAGCCGTTTCAAAATCACCCCACAGTCACCTCAAAGTCGCCAATAGGATAAGTCAAAGATAATAAGATAATTCACATGAATTAAAGTATTGCATTGATCTAGAGAATTGCATAGAAAGCAGCTAGAGCATTGCATAGAAAAGGAACCAGAGCGTTGATCCAAAGTATTACATAGAAAGAAACTAGAGCATTGCATAGTATTGTATGAAAACGAAACAAAGTATTGATATGAATGATACAATGCATTGCATTGCATAGAAAAGGAGCCAGAGCGTTGATCCAAAGTATTACATAGAAAGAAACTAGAGCATTGCATAGTATTGTATGAAAAGGAAACAAAGTATTGATATGGATGATACAATGCATTGCATTGCATTGAGGATTGAGGATCAATGATATTTGTCTATGCTTTATGATATTATCTTAGCCTATTTCTCATGCTTTATTATATCATGAATGCTATATCTATTGTTGTCTTACATATTGGGCTTTATAGCTCACGAAAGAATTATCTCCCCTTATTGGATCCTACAGATGATTGATGTGCAGAGGTATGTTGGCTGGTGGCATGTACGATGACTAATGCTCGTAATGGATGCAACTTGCACATGGATAATAGTCCTTGGTCTAAATGTCTCTCTTAGTCTTAGTTTCTATTGAATTGTAATAGCATAGTATGTTGGAGACATTATAGTTTGATGTAAGACTTTCACACTTTTATTTGATGAAAGAGTTTTAGTTTTTATATTATTGTGTATTACAACACAACCCATGTCGGAGACCGGGAGCGACCCAAAAACGTTCCTGCATCGAAGAAGTTAATTGATTAACAGATGAAACACAGACCTTGTCATCTCAAGACACGACTTGCGACGACTAACCATTTTGGGATGTTGGCGAGATGTTGATCATCACCGAACACGACCCATGTTCTTATCTGACACGACACGTGTCAATTGATGTTGGAATGTTTATTTTGTTATTAAACCCTTGTAGATGAATAGTTTAAGGATCTAATATGTGAACGAGATAAAAGAATAACCACATTTCACCAAATTAAATGATGAGGTACCCATGCATTGAAAGGTTAGGAGCGGCAATATTTTAAAAACAGTACTGATAGATCAATTACTATTCAGATCATGTTGCTTGGCTTTTTTCCGACCCTGTAACAAAAGGATTTCTCGAGCATTCTTATCTATCATGACTTGTGCACCTCCATTGACCTATTGGCGAGACCTCCAAAGACTCATGAGTCATATTCAAAGTCACAACAAAGCAATTGCAAAGTCATTAATGGGATAAGTCAAAGATAATCACTTGATTTAATTACTGCATTGTTCATGTTGCATTAGATGGTTTCGGGTTAATGATGATGAAAAATTGATGATCATTGATTGATGAAAAGTAAAGTAATGAAAAATGATGTAATGATGAAAACTGATGATGTGGAATAATTGATGTTTGACTATTTGTCATACCTTACTCCTTATGGAGATAGAGTAAAGTATGTTAAAGATGATGAAAGAATAAGTATTGAAAGAATGAAATATTAGAATAATTGATGTTTTAACTTTGGTCATTAGCTTATTTTTTGCATTTATTTATCATGCTAAAGTTTATCTATTGTTGTCTTACATTTTGGGCGTTATAGCTCACGGAAGAATTTCCTCCTTGTTTTGGATCCTACAGGTGAGTGATCTATGATGGCTAGTGGTGTATGCGGTGACATATGCTCGTGATGACTGCTATTGCACATGATTAGTGATCCTTAATTATGATGTCTTTTTAGTATAGTCATTTTCATTGAGTTGTATTAGTTGGAGACAATTAATTTTATGTAATACTTTCGCATTATTTTATTTTATGAAAAAAGTTTTAGTTCTAAAAGTTTCTATTTTTTCGTATTTTGTTGATTGGTCAAAAAATCAACTAGAAAGTCAATGTATAGTATGATGTCGTGAATTTTCGGGAGGACATTCTACCATGTGACAGGATGTGCTTTCGGCGGCGTCACACATATATTATAGTTTAATGTAAGAATTTTACACTTTTATTTGATGAAAGAGTTTTAGTTTTATATTATTTCACATTTTTGGTTGACTAGTCATATTGTCAGATGCCACATTGTGGGGTGTGCTCATTGGGGCATACAATTTATAAGCTAGAGAGTAACTTAATTGGGCAGCATCTCCTTTTTTTCTTTGTTTTGCTTAAAATTTACTGACCTCCGTACAGAAGAAAGGAGGGATCCAATCTCTATTCCTCTCTGAGATAGCAACAACTAAGAACTTCTTTAAAAAATAAAAATAAAGGTGACAGCCATACAGAAATCACTCTTACATTACATTGTTTTTAGCATAACACATTTTTTTCTTTTTTCTTTGTTCTTTTTTCTTGAGAAGGTATTTTGCGACAATTGAATCAAAATTGTGAGTAATAAGGGAAATAGATTTGGATTACCTTCTCTCCACCGAAAGATCTGATCTTGCTGTCAGCTGCAGGGCTGCATACCCTCAGGAACTCAGCTGACAGGCTGAACCTGCTGCCATCAGAGAACTCCACCTCCACCTGAAACAAAAAAGTAACCATCAGATGGATCAACTGATCAAGAAAAGAAAAAAGAAAGGATCCAATTTATGGCAACTCTATTTATCTACGGAAACAAAAAAGAAATAGCATGCTGATTTCGTGATGAAATGAAGAGCGATTACAGCTTTTGGTGGGTGGAGAGAGAACTTTGAGAGCCTGGGGATAGACTGGGAGGCCGCGTGCAGGCGTCGTGCCGCCACCGAGAGCATCGCGTCACGTCGTGCCTGCAGGCTCAAATGCCCCCTCTCGTTTTCACTAACAAACCGAGCCGAAAAAGAGCCGTCGGCGGCGGAGCCGAAAAAAAGCAGTCCACAACGAGCGGCCACGAACAATGATCACAGATCGAGGTATAGGCCATAAAGGGTGACGGAAGGAGCTACCGCCTCCGCCGCCGTCGTCATATCCTCCGGCAGCTACGATGGCGGCGTCGACGGCGAAGGGACTACCAAGAGAGCTACCACGGGGTCAACCGAGCGGAAAATGGGCCGGTCGGTCTGGTTTATTTATTTCAGTTTTATTCGGCCGCCCTTCTTTTTTTTCCCTTCCACTTATATTTCTTAAGTTCCCCTAATTACACATGTAAGTATGTCAATTCTAAAGCCTGTCAAATTAAAGTTTGGTAGAAATTAATTTTATTTCACTGTTTTGATAATAATAATAATAATAATAATAATAATAATAATAATAATAATAATAATAATAATAATAATAATAATAATAATAGAGTTAATTCATTCGAAATTATCGTTACAAAGCAAAAATATTGAAATTGCAAATCTTCNATAATAATAATAATAATAATAATAATAATAATAATAATAATAATAATAATAGAGTTATACTATTTTTAATAAAAATAAATAATGAATCTTAATGAAATTTGATCTGTGTTTTTTTTATTTAATAATAATTTTTCCAATGGACTTACATGTTGTATGAAGTCAATAAAAACGCTTGTTATTATAAAAATACTTTTTACTTGATAAAAGAAGGTTTACTATAAGGTTGGAAAAAAATAGTTTCTCCCTTTTAGATGAGAAAAAAACTAGTTATTTTGCTCGCATTTATTAATGTATACCTTTTATACAAAACTGACTATAAGAGTTTTTTTTTTAAATACACAATTATTTGTCTACACAATGAAACATGGACATGCTTACTGTAGTTTGCTGTTAATTATTGCTGCTTACTTTAAACTACATTTCTGGACGTTTTTCTATATTTCTCCGAATTATTGATCTTTTTTATAAAATAGAATAGAAAATATATTTAAAATGTGACAAAAAGACGCATAACATCATTTTAAATAATTAAATCAAGCCCTCGATGTCTCTCACAGATTAAATTAGTAGTGATGGATCTCTATATACATAAAATGCTCTCAGAAGACCACCATGTCACATGAGAGTGTTACATATCATATTTAATCTTAACTTTATAATTGACCAATAAGATCAGTCAACAAAATATGGAAGAAATATTTTTTTAAAAAAAATCTCTTTTCATAAAATAACATAAAGCGGAGTTTATGAAAATAAATTATCTCCAAAATAGCTAATATGACTCCATAGAAAATACTAAGAAATAAGAAAAGACACCAATAAAATTACTAGACATGTGCAAAGTCAGCCACCACGAGCATCAATTGCACCATCAACCATTATACCTATAGATCACTCGCCTATAAAATCCAATATAGGGGAAAAAATTCACCAGAAGCAATTACACCGAGTAATGTAATGTAAAAATAGATAAACATGATATGATAAATTAAAAATAGGAATAAACTAATGATAATAAGTGCAAAATATCAAACTTTCTTACGTCAGGAGTGAGCTATGTCTGATAGTCAAACATCAATCACTTTGAGCGTATATAAGGAGTAAGCTATGACCAATGATTATTTTTATTATCTTTGACTTATTTCATTAGTGACTTTGAGATGATTTTAAGAATTGTTTTAAGTGACTTTTAAGTGACTCATGAGTTTTGGAGGTCACGCCAATAGGTCAAAGGGGGTGCACAAACCATGACCCATAAGGATGCTCGAGTAATTTAATCGTCTCAAGGCGGAGAGAAGGTCAAACAATAGAATCTGGATAACAGTTGTCCTACTAGTCCCATATCATCGTTAACGTTGTCGCTCCTAACATTCAATGCATGACGGCCTTAACATTTAATTAAAGTGAAACATGATGAACCTTTATCTTATCCACATAATTAATTCTTAATATTTATAAAACAAGATAAAATATCAAATAAAATAAATTTCTAATATTTAAAACAATTTCTTCCTTAATATGTCATCATCCATGGATTTTCATTAAAAACTAATAATAATCAATAACTTCTCATCAAGTTTGTCACGGCCCGTGAAGTACATCTCACGCTCGTGACTCGAGTTCCTTCATAAATCTGTCCTTCATGGCATGTCACCTATCCTCACGGCCCATGAAGTCCCCTTCATGGTCGTGAACTCAGAGTTCATGGCACGTGAGGACTTTCGATGCCTCTTCAATCTTTGCCTCGGTCACGGGCGTGAACCAACCTTCTGGATCATGACGTGCATTTTCCTTCTTGGATCACGATCGTGAGCTTCGTCTTCACGATTGTGACAGGTGCCATCACGGTCGTGAAACCCTATCTCACGACCGTGATGATGCAGGAAACTTTAATATCACATTTATTAAGGCCGAATTATACTAATTATTTCTAGGGTTAAACGTTCTCATCATCATCTCAACAATTTATATAACCCTAACATGCAATTTATTAAACATAAACATATTTATCTAGAGGATCAACCTATTTACATCCGAGTTCTTGTAGGGTCGTTAGGGGTTTTCTCTATTTGATCTTTGTCTCCTTGTTGCTCCAAGTGCTTAGGCTTTAGAAGAAAGAGAGAGATTCTCTAGGGTGGCTTAGGTTTTAGAAGAAAGAATGAGGGTTTTCTCCCCTAGGTCTTATTTATAGGTGTTTCTACTTAGGGTCTCCTCAAATTTAACTCGAGCCCCAACTCTTATCTCCAACCCTATCTCTAATCTCTCCATTAATCTGATAAGATCCCCTTGTTTAACCTAATCTTTGTTTATCCTATTTCATTTGAGAGTCCAACTAATAAAATATTATCTATTTAACTAAATCCTTTTTTAAAAAGTTTACGGGTATTACAATACATACATGAGTACTTATAACTATATCATGGGTGTAATTACACCTTATCAAAAGTTGATGTATAATCTAATACCCACCTCTGGTATACTCAACTACTTACTAGGGTGTAAGGGTTTATCTCATACTTTATATCCAAATACTCAAACTTATATCCAAATTTATGAAAGAGTAATTTTTTTTATCATTAAGAACTATTTATGTTACCAAAAATTATAGATAGGAGAAGATGTATTAGCATAACAAATTAAATATTTAAAAAATGATATTTTAACAAAAATAAAATTGACAAAAAAAATGCAAATAAAATATTTAATAAAAAGATTAAAAAAAGCTTGACTATTTGATATAGAAAAAAAATAACAAATAGAATATTTGATAAAAAAAACCATAAACGATTCAAAATATGTATATATATCAATAAATAAAAAATGTTTATTTGGTACTTGAAACTTAGTTTACTTGTTGCGATAAATTATAATTTGGATGAGATTTATGATGATGCGTTATATATGTGATATAGTAACATTTTGTTGCTTTTAATTTTAATGAAAAATATTTAAGGAAAAAATTGACAGTTGGTATTAATACGAAAATGTAATTTAAATAAAAAAATAATTTGTTTGAAGTTGCATATTTAATTAATGGTATAACTAGTTCAAGGTAAAACCAAATAAAAGGACTATTTTTCACATTTTATAACTAAAGACAGATTGTTATATATAAATCATATATAGAGAGATATCTTATGCGCATTTATTTTCATATTCATTCAAATACATGCTGGAATAAGTTAAAGGAAAACTATTGCTTCCCAGCGAAACACAAATTAAGTATGCCTATACTCATTCCGGATATAACATATTTTGAACCAAACGAGAACAAATTGCCTTTTTGAATATAAAGAAGAAGATAAAGGTTTATCATCTACTTTATACTCTAGCACAGTGTCGACCTTTCAATTAATATATCAAAATAGAGATGTTTAATAATCTACTTTCGGAACTATGACTAATTGAAGAAGTTTAAGAATGTTCTCTAATATATCTTAATTATCAACAGAAAAAAAATCTCCTTGAACAACAGAAACTAAAGTTTCCACCCTCTCCACTAATTAAATGATCGGTAGAATGACAAAACCATTCACTACGTGCATGGATAATTATGCATTTTGGATATACTGATAGCAAACATAAGATATCTTCTTTTAGAAGCACAATATATATTTTTCTTCCTTCCGATTTCGGTGGATCTTTGTCCACATAATAACATTGAGAGTTGTGCCTTTCTAACAGCAGTTAGATTGAAAAGAAAGACCGGGCACAACATTCTTCTCATGCTGAAATAGATTAGTTTTCCATGTCCATGCATGTCTTGCTGGAATGTAACTTGTATAAGCTAACAATTATTAAGCATGCAAGTATGGAAGAGATAGGGGGGTCACTTTTCTTCCATTTAGATAAAACCTTTTGAACCTTCTGGCCTCCTATACCTGCATGTATTCTTCTAAAAAAGAGACCTACATTTACTCTCATGATATCCCTTTGCAACATGCTCACCACAATTAAACCAGCTTCAACAACCAAGTTTGATTGAAAGTACATGGATCCCATTTTCTTATTATAGGATTGCCTAGTTCTCTGACTAACAAATGTCACATCTTGGCATGTTTCAGAAAGAATCCATATACTATTGATTCACCACATCATAGTATTGATGCAGTATTTAGGTGTCATTTATTAACAGCACATGAGCATGTGCACATCTTAGTTACAAATAATTTGGCATACATAGCAAGTTAATGTTCAGGATATTTTATATGACACTGTCATCTTAGTTTTAAAAGTACAGAAAATTATCTCTTGATTGAAACAGAGGTATACATGCAAAAAAAAAAGTTAAGTGATCATTAGGTAAAATTAACAATATGTTTTGGTTGGTTTCTGTTTTTCTTCAATCTAAGCAGCTCCTGTCATCAAACTAAGGATTCAAGTAATCTTTGTATTAAATGCACTAAATATGGCATTTAAACATACAGAGTCATCTTATGAAGGAAACAACGTACTACTGTTTCCTGTAGTTTCATTTTGTGGAACGGTTCATATCTCCACAGTGTTGCTTCTAATCTCCCATTCGTGCATTAAGAAATTAGAAGGCAGGTGGTTGCTTTGGTCAACTAGGAAACCTGCAAGACAATAAACCATTAATATATGGAGCTTCGAACTATCATGGTAAGCACTAATAGCATTATGAGTTATAAATGCTGAAGAAAAAAAAAAACACCAGTTGTTTCCTTTTAGTTCTCTATAAGTTTCTTTGCTTTCACCTAGTGCCCATGTTCGATGTGTTTAGGAGAGATGGAGTACAAGATGAAATTTCTGAAGAATCGCAGCTTTGAACCTCATAAGTGTGGCTTGACAGTTATTGTTCTATGTGCATGCTTTCTCACCCTGACCATGTCAATCATGGCAAGGCATTATATGATGTCTGTTCAGAGATGTAAGTTCCAGAATTTCTAGATCAAACCTGCATTTTAGTTTCTTTTCTGCATTTTTAATTCGATTTTTTCTTGTCTTTTCTCATGAACTTTTTTTGCAGTAAGTATCCTTCTGACCCTAGAAGCAGCTCCAACTACTATCGTAATCCAAAGAAGAACAAGACCTATTCCTTCAGGTATGTATATGGTACAATGTGCATTAATTTAAGAAACTAGTGGAGCTCTTTTGTATATATGAATGCTCACCAATGCTTGGAATCTTTTTCCTGAGTAATTAGTTCTTTCTTGAGGGTAAAATTTTCAATATATTTCTTTATATGTACTTGTTTGGTTCACTATAATATCTTTTCGTGCGAGATTTTATTCATTATAACAAACTTTATGTTCACAATTATATGCATAAAAGTGAACATTTATTGATCCTCTTTTATGTTCCTAGTAGCCAAGAATATTAGCCAATGGACAGTGAACTCTGCATGCAATGATTCCACCACCGATGCATGTCATACGGGTATGAATTCAACTCGGGAACTAAAATCCAATTCTGTGGAAACAGGTACAAAATATACAATTTTTTTTCAGAAAGTCACAAGATGGAGCCAGTTAGGCCTGTTTTAACTGGTCACTGATTGACTGGATCAAAATGTTTTTGTTATTTCCAGGCCACAGAGTATACAGAACATATTTGGCACTTCATTATCAGAACAATTTTAATTATATATAAACCAAATTTTAGCCTTACTAAATATAAAAGATGTTCCTCGAGAGAGATAAGAAAACAGATAAAAGAGGCTTTTGTTAGCCACGAAATACAAAATGTGATCGCAAAGGTACTGTGTGCCAAATGCTTTTTTTTTAAAGAACTGTGTGCCAAATGCTCAGTCAAGCATTTTAGGTTTAGTTTACCGAAAATTTCCAATGTTTGAGTGATCAATCCACGATCCATGAAAAGGATTAGATAGTTCTATTCTTAATAGCTAGACTAAGTAGCTTGTTTCTAACAAAGAAACAATACATACCAATTTTTGAAACAGTCCAGTTATAGCCATTGAACTCTAAATATATTGCTTCAGAACAAAGCTCCAAGTCGTAGTTGAACTGATCATTCAGATTTAATCTTCAACATCTCATGTTGTCGTACATGTGCCTTACCTTGTAACAGATCAGGATGCAAGTAATCAAGACTTGAAGACACAAAAGAAGCCAATGTGTGATGATTCAAGTCCTAGATCAGTTGTTTGCGAACTGGATGGTGACATACACATTCATGGCAACTCTTCCTCCATTACAGTAGTCACACATTCTGAATCTGATACAGGTCTTGCAACATGGAAGGTTAAGCCTCATGCCCGGAAGCTTGATGGAAGAGCAATGCTCAAGGTCAGGGAAGTCACCCTCAGAGAAACAAGTGACCAAGTTGGAAGTCCTCTCTGCATGGTTAACCACAGTGTCCCTGCTATCGTCTTCTCAACCGGAGGGTATGTGGGTAACATATTCCATGATTTCTCAGACATGTTGATTCCTCTCTACCTCACTGCACACAAGTATCATGGGGAGGTGCAGCTACTTATAGTAGACATGAAGCCATGGTTCTTAGTCAAGCACGACAAGCTTTTGTCAAGCCTTTCGCGATACAGAATTATTGATTTCGATAATGAACACAGAGTTCATTGCTTTAAACGTGTCACTGTGGGTCTCAGATGCCACAAGGACTTCAACATCGATCCACTAATGCATCCTGTTGGATACTCCATGGCAAACTTCACGCAATTCCTGAGATGGTCTTATTCTTTGAAGAGGGATGCCATTGCAATTGGAGAATTCTCTATAAGGAGACCAAGACTCCTGCTGATAACAAGGAAATGGATTAGAACATTCACAAACAACAATGAAATAGTTAAGATGATCAAGAAAGTAGGGTTTGAGGTGGTTGTCATGGAAGCAGGCTACAAAATAAGCTTGGAAGAGTTCGCAAAGGTTGTAAACTCCTGTGATGTGATGATGGGCGTGCACGGAGCTGGCCTTACCAATTTGATCTTCCTACCAGTGAACGCGACATTGATACAAATTGTTCCATGGGGTAAAATGACAGATGTGGCATTTTATGATTATGGAAGGCAAGCTATTCAATGTAGGCTAAATTACTTGGAGTATGAGATCAGCTTAGACGAGAGCTCACTGAAGGAGAACTATCCTAAAGATCACCCCTACATCAAGGATCCCTCATCAGTTCACAAACAGGGATGGTCTGCTGTCACAGAAGCATACTTAAAGCAAAATGTCAAGCTTGACGTGAAAAGATTTAAGCCTGTTTTGCTAGAGGCCATGAAGCACCTTAAGTCATATGTATGACTAGTAGGATATGTCTTGTTGTCTGTTATGCTTCTGTTAAAATTCATTCAACCATTAACTCAAACAGTTAACTTTGATCGGACATTTTGGACACATGTTAGAAGGCAATCAAAAGGAACCAAGCCTGTCCTGGTTTTGCACATCAAGGACAACGACTGAACTGATAACAGCTAGGGACAGATAACTTTTTGACTGGCGGGCTCTTAGCAGCTTCTATCTGAAACAAATTGATCAAGTTTCCCTCCTCCTCAAGCTTTTACAAGAAAGAATATTGTATTTTTTCTGAGTGTGAAAATAGAGATACTGGGCATTACAGGATTCTTTGTCGGAGAGAGAGTCTCCAGTGATATAGACATCCATACACATCTGGACATAGCTGCTATTAGTCATATAATACTTGATTAATTAGACTCCTGGACACGGATTACATCAAACACCAACTGACTTAATTGCCTCTGTCTGAATATGGATCAAAAGTAGAAAGTTCTTCTGGTGTGTACAATGAGTTGGCCACTACTGATCCTGCAAATAAATAACTATGTCTTTGGCTGTAATCACAGTATCCAAGGAGTATATATTTCCTGATCCCCGTTACACCTAGTCGTGTCAATTAGCCTGCTTTTTCCCCACAAAATTTACAACTACGGACTAACCAAACAATCTCGCTCCATAGAAATACTTAGGGGAAGTCCACATGGAAGAGGTAGTGTTAAGAAACACTTCCCTCTCAAAAACAAGTGTTAAAAACACTTTGAAATCTGAGGTCTAGGTCTCTTCATGTTAGCAATTCTTTGATTGTTGCGCAAGTGAAGCTTGTCCTGAAACTTCACTTGTAAAAGAGATGTCTGCATAAACAGAAAAGTTTGGAACAAAAGGAATTTTTAAGATAGAACTTCCATCTCTAGTCAAATTGTACAATAGATAACTCATTTAAACTTTTAACATAGATAGTCCTGTTCAGTTAAAACTTTATTATGGTATCAGAATGATTTATTGACTTGTTAAGATTTGAGACAATTTTAAAACAGTAACTACAGCCAACATTGATCCCAAAGTAACTCTTTGCTTGATAGGAGAACTAGGTTGATTTGTGTATTATGAGCAGCTAAATATATCTGAAAAAATCTGATCTCTGCCAATCTGCAAGATCAAATGGGGAGGATAATTTTTCAGTATAATAAAAAAATAGAACCTCAAGACAGTCATATTTTGATAATAGTAAGATGTACCTCAAGTGAACACAAGGGGATAATTCATTCTTTCCAAGTTTAGATTAGTTTTTGTTACAACTATACAAGATAATGAATTCTTCCTTTTCTTAATAAAGTACTGATTTGCATCTATTTCAGACAGCATAATTTTACAAAAGAAGATGAAAGAGAATAAAAAACAAGGAAAATGTAGTCATTCAAGATGCAAAATCCCATTGAATCATAGCCAATCTGCAGACAGTTCATGAATGACATCAAAGATATACATTCACCAATATTAGAATAACATATGATATTTTTCTTTTCCATTTTATGAGTGTTAGAATCCATATAGTAACTAACATTAGGACAACTTCCACCACGGGAGCTCCAAGTAAACAAAAAGATGAAATCTTAACAGTGATCAGAATAGCTTTGTGAACATGGAAGCCACACAATCCATGAAGCACATAGTCGAAGTTTCAAGGGTATCCAGACAAGAAGAAAAAGAAAGAGGATGACATCTCGGTCAGCTTACATTGACAAGATCCAACTTGGATATAGAAACCCATTGACCAGAGAAGAGCAAGATGAAAACAACCATCGCCATGAACAGATCCCTCCGGAGCTCGAACCTACCGCCAACACCACCACCGACGGTCATTTCTCTTCTTCCTCCCCTTCGGGAATAGGAGGCATTTGTAATAATTCTTTAATTAACATTGAATAATATTTTCTCATTTTTGTTAATCTTTTACAAATACATTGTTTATTAAATATATCATTTAAATAGACATACCATCATTTCTCTTAATAGTATATTCTTGAAATTTTCTCCATAATGAAATTTCTTTCTATTTTTCTATTAATTATTATCTCTTGATTTTTTCATAAATTTTCTTTCTTTTTTCCCATTAAATTGTTCCTTTTCTCTTTTAATTCATCTCTTATCATTTCTTCATTTCCAAGGTCGCTCCCCCGAAAGAATGCAATATTTATCGTTTTCTCTTTTATTTTAATTTATTAATTATTCATTTTTTTTAAAATTAATTTTTGTTTTGTTTGGTTGCCTGTATCGTGCAATTGCATTACCTAATAATTTAAAAGAAAAAAACTTATTAATCTTCATTAATAAATTGTTGATATTTTTATATTTTTTTTCTTAATATTTTGATCTTTATATTTTTTATACTATCCTTTCTTTTTCTTTAGTCATATTTAATGCAAATCCAGTTGTGCCCTAGTTTTTTACTCAAAGTGTCGACCACTGTTTTCTGTATGAACTTGAGGAAGAACAATTCACACCCTCAAGGAAAACCTCCGGCAAGTTTCCTTATTACTTCTTAAATCTCACTTGATGCATTCTTCTTTTCTAGCTTTGGTATTATTTATTACTCATTTTGATTTGTGTTATTTATTTTCATTTTTTGCAACATTTTGGAGATTCATGCTCTACTTTATAATTTATGATGATTGCTTCATGCACTTTTCTACTTTGTAATATATGATGATTTTGCTTCACTTTAAGATAATTTTTATTATAAAATCTAGACGTATTATGTTTTAGAGATCTTGTTACAGTAACAAGTTTTTGCTATTATTTTTTACACTAGAACACCGCTACTACTTTGGATGTTGTTAATGATGTGAAAATGAAGTAATTAAGCAATACATTGAATTCATATTGATCTATATATTTATTATATATAGAACAATTCAATGCAGCTTACAATAAATTTAGTTTATTTTTGTCTTATTAACTGATTTAATGTTTTAATCATTTGCCTACTATGTAAATTTTGTGCTTTCCTCTCTTATTTGATGTTAAAAAAAAAGTTCTAATTTGCTATTATTTCTTTATCTTTGCATTGTCACGAAAATAACTTATATACATATATATAT
>LTAE01005586.1:10872-24070 GCA_001647135.1 Pontederia paniculata
TCTTGCGTTTCCAGGTAAAAACATTGCTAAAAAAAAAAAAAAAAAATCGAAGGTGAACTTGCATTCATCAACATCACTAGCCCAATCAATATTTGTATATTCAGCTAGCTTTAGACTATCTCCTTGATAACATAGTGCAAAGTCAATTGTGCATTTTAAGTATCTAAAGATTCTCTAACAACTTCCAATGTTGGCATTTCGAGTTTGACTGATACCGACTGATCAATCCGTCTGAATGACAAGTACACAACATTGCGTACATCAAACTTCCAACTATATTGACATAAGGAACTTGTGACATGTCTTTCATTTTCTTTAGAGTCTTTGGACACATATTAAGACTTAATATTTCATTTTTTGTCAAAGGAGTATCTATGGATTTGCATTCATCCATATTAAATCATTCAAGTAGTTCTTTTAATAAATGTCTCTTATGAAAGAGCAAGAAATCTTTTTTGAATCATCTCGTTGGATTTTTACTTCAAGTATGTATGATATTTCATTCATGTCATTCTTCTCAAAAGTAGAGGACAAACATTTCTTAATGGTAACTAAGTACTTCTTGTCATTCCCAACTAATAGAATATCATCTACATATAGAGTTGGAAAAACAAATTTATCTTTGGAGTCATAGATATAAACATAGTGGTCATCATCAATCGTGAAAAAATTTAAAAAATTATAGATTGATGAAATTTCAAATACCACTATCTAGATGCTTATTTTTGTTCATATATGGACCAATATAATCTACATATTTGCACTCTTCTTCTTTTATAATGAAGTCCTTAGGTTGCTCCATTTAAATTTCTTCATCTAGTTCTCCATTTAGAAAAATTGATTTTACATCAATTTGATGTAATTCTCAATTCATATGTGCAACAATACCTAAGATTAAGCGAATTGAAAAAAATCTTGCAATTGATGTGAAAGTTTTGTCATAATTTGTATCCCCCTTTTGGGTGTAGCCTTTTGCCACAAGATGTGCTTTGTATCTTTTTATGGATCCATCTATATATACCAAGTTCGATCTTGAAAACCCATTTATTTCCAATCAGACTTGGTGGAGGATCAACCAAATCTCAAACTTGATTTTCTTCCATTGACTCCATTTTTTTTGCCATGGCTTTCATCCATTCTTCCTAGGAAGGACACGAGAGAGACTCTTGTATTGTTTTAGGTTCATGTTCATCATCAGGAAAAAATATAAAAGCTTCCACTCAAACTCATAATGACGACATGAGATGTGTTGTATATAAGTTCGTCGTATTGAAAATCCTGGTATATTTCGTTCTTTGGTTGATGGTTGTTCTCTTCCACTCAGATCAATGTGTTGAGGTGAGGAGATATACTCCTAAATAAATTGATTTATTAATGGCGCGGACCCAGGATCCTCTTGATCTTCTAAGTGAAGATCTTTATTTATTTCACCTTGTCGAGGAAAGTCATCTTTTAAGAATGTAGCATCCATATTTTCTATTCCAGTTATGGTTCCATCATCATTTTCTCTTGTGAAAACATCCTTTGGAGGTACCCAAATATCTTATGATGATACACTTTTAACCCGTAAGACATAATTTTCTATACTTATGAGAATTATTTAGAACATAAGTTGCACACCGCTAGGTTGCAAATAACTACGTTTAAGCTTTCGACTTGTCCAAAGTTCATAAGGAGTGAAATCTACTAACTTTAATAGGACACAATTCATAATGCAGGATGCAGTTAATGACGAATCACACCAAAATGATATAGGAAGATCCGCTTGCTCCATCGTGGAACAGACCATGTTAAGTAGGGTTTGGTTTATCTTTTTAGCAACACTATTTTAATCGCGTAATACCTGGAATTGTCAATTGTCTAACAATGTCATTTCATCGTATACCTCTTTAAATAGATTACACAAATACTCACGACCATAACCTATTCGCTTAATTTTATGATCTAATTGATTCTTAGACATATTCATAAAACTTTTGAAATTATCTAATGCCATAGATTTATGCGAGACCAAATAAATCACATCATACAATGAAAAATTATCTTTAAAAGTAATGAAATAGGAGAAATCATGTCTTGTTTTAATATTCATAGGTCCACATATATCAAAGTGAATTATTTCCAAAGTCGAATCATAATGTTTGTCTACTCCAAATGGTTTTCTAGTTGCTTTTTACCAGCTAGATAATTTTCATATGTAGGTAGTGAGACCTTAGCGAGGTTGTCTAAAAAGTATTCTCTAACTAATCTATTCATACAGTCTTACCCAATATGACCTAATCTAGCATGCCAAGTTTTGACATCTGTATTTCTATCAACAGATGATATAAATGAACAACTAGAAGTTTGATATTTTGTTATGACTTCAAGAACATAAAACCATTACACAAGTAATAAGTGCAAATACAAACATTGTTCAACATTACATCAACACAACCATAACTTAAAGTTAATAAATAGTCAAGTTTATCTAAACAAGACACTGAAATTAAATCTTGTCTAAAATATAGAGTATAAAGGACATCATGGAGATATAAAACACGTTCTCACAAAGGTCTAATTTACATGTCCCAATGCCTTTGACCTGTATACGTGCGTTGTTGCCAATGCAAATCCACTTTGTTCTAGTACTAAAATGATGAAAAACCACAAAGGCATCATGTTCCTTTGCTATGTGGTCGATTGCTCATGATTCTACAATCCACGATGATGAGGGTTAGCAACTAATGCATGACTAGAAATATAAACATAAGTTTGTTCATAAAAGCATACCTACTTTATCATTTGGCTCAGTGCATTCATGAGCGAAGTGTCCATGTTTGTTACAACTGTAACACTTGACTTTGCTTTTATCGCACTTTCACCGCGCTTACCAATGTTTGCGCTTGTTGTGTTTGTCTTTCTTGTGTTTATCAGGCTTGTCCCCTTCTTACTGGATTCAACAATATATGCTTGTTTAGAAGGTTTAGTTGTCTCAAGGTGCTCTTCTTCCATTTCCAGATGATGTGCCACGTCATTAGATGTTTGATAGTTTCATTGTGTGCAATATTCAAAACTATTGGATCCCTACGTTCGAGAAGAGAATACATCACTGCTTGGACTTGTTGATCGTCAATAAGTGCGGGACCAACATTTTCTAACTTACGAATCATGTTCGATAGTTCACACAAATATTGTTGCATTGTATGGTTCGGGCGCATGTGATATTAATCAAACTTAAAGTTGAGTGTCCTCAACTTAATTGTACTTATGATGACGAACTTACTATGAAGGGCATCCCACATTGCCTTGGCGCTGTCATGTACCTCATACTCACATATAAGAAATGTGTTCATACAACTCAGCAACGTTATGTGAGTTCTTTTGTCCTTCTTTTATCATGCATTATATGCTTCCAAATTCTTCTTATGTTGAGGTGTGACACTAAATTCAAGTTGAGGCATGGTGTTTTTTATGCATTCAATGATTTTCTCTTTTCGGGGATGTACTTTCCCATGTCATATCTCATAATTGTCTTTATTTATATGCATCCAAATTCTTCTTATGTTGAGGTGTGACACTATACTCAAGTTCAAGCATGATATTTTTTGTACATTCAATGACTTTCTCTTTTTCGAGAATGTATTGCACTTTTCTATATCATATGTCATAATTGTCTCCATTCCGTTTATCACTCTTGTTCAAATCAACGATTATTTTCTTGGTGGCCATGGTTCTACAATCATGTTCAAAATAAATGAGTGTTAGTCTTATACATAAGTTTTTTTTATCGCATATATTAAAAATCAATAAAATGGTAATATTAAAGGATAGTGACATTAAGTGATAGCAAAGCTCTCACTCATCTCCCACTATTCCAAAAATATTACTATATTATAAAAAAAATAAGATAATTGTGCTAATGTACTAAACTATTAATTTTAGATTAACCAAACATCCAAAATCATAAAAAAATATAATGTGATAACATTCTTTTAATTTTTTTTTATCAGGACAATTCGAGTTACAACAACGGGAACACTTCCTTGCTTATGCAGGATACTAATTAGGGAACCACTACTCCTTCGCCTCATCACCAGAAATGAAAATATTTTATCATATTACATGAAGATATTAAATTTTGAGGACTATGCTAACAGTGCACTAGATAAGTCGCATAAGAGCGGAGGGGCTTATCCCACTTTAAATCCATCTTCTATAAGTCATACTTACCTAGACATGAACACAATGTCACGCGCCACTCAACAAAATTATTACATGATAATTGTATATTTAGATGTCTTAGTCCTATTTGGACTACCTATATCTCATAATACAATTAGGGTCAAGTCATTATTAATAAATAAATTCCTAAGGTAATGAAACATAACATATTCATAATAATCACGTTTATTCATAAGACTAATATACATAAATGACATATGTTTTTTCAAGAATACAATTAATCACGCAATTCATTTAAAGAAATGATATACATACATACATACATACATACATACATACATACATACATACATACATACATACATACATACGTGTATATATATATATATATATTTATATATATATATATATATATATATAGATAATAATCATGGAGATAACAATATGTTACAACTACATATAAATACAAAGCTTTTAAAGATTACATACATGTATAACACTAGGCACATGATTAATTTAATATTAATTTCATAAAGATGAAAATTTATTTTGTCACATGCCTTAATTACATATGTATAACATCTAAATTATTCATACAACATAGAGTTAATATTGCATTATCATACATATATTTTCAAAGACAATAATTGCATAGTTTTTTTATAAATTAAAAATATGCAATGTCATGTGGGAAAGTTTTTGTTTCAACAGAAATCTAAAAACATAAATTTGTAATATATACAAGTATAACATATTTATTAAAAAATGTCACAAAAATCATATTTCACATGACAAACATTTCATACATGCATTCTGATAATTGCTCATTTAGTCATGTTTTCCGGTGTATATTAAGCATAATTTACTTACATTTCATTAGCATAATCATGCATATTTCATATTTTATTTATTTTATATTACTTAATGAGTCGGCATCTACATAATGTGTATTTTTTATGTCCAGGAACTGTTGGATGCATGGCGGAGGGAAGAGCAAAGGAAAAATATTTGTTCTGTCACGGGCCGTGATGGTTTGTCACGGGCCGTGATAACACAAACAAAAGAAGATATAGCTTCTGTCACGCCCGTGACATGTCTGTCACGGGCCGTGACAACGTGAAATTAGTTTGTGTTACGGCCAGGTCGCGGTCGTGACTCGCGAAGGCTATTTTTCACGGTCGTGATTCCGAGATCACGGGCCGTGACAAGACCTGAAGTTTTTGAAGGCACTGTCACGACCATGACTCATCTGTCACGGGCCGTGACAAACCCCGGAACAAGAGATGCTATTCGGTCACGGCCGTGACGCTTTTGTCACGGGCCGTGACAATGCTTGGAGTTAGTTTTATGTTCGGTCACGACCGTGACACATTTGTCACGGGCCGTGACAGTTTACGGGAATTTGTATTAAAATATATTTTTTTAGGGATTTTTCGACGGTTCTGATCTCCTATCAACCCTACTCTTATCATGGACGAATTCTATCATCCCAAAGCCTCTCCATCCCTATAAATAACACCCAAAACCCTAGAGGAAGGATGCTTGGAGCCTACGAGAACTTAAAGAAGGAGACGAAGTGTTGCAGGATTGACGATCGTCAAGAAACCCAAGGTGTAATTATTTTGTGTTATTTTAGTTGTATTTATTCCTGTATCTTCTCCTATCTATACAGGGATGAACTCCCATGTTTTATATTTATTTTATTTTGGGGGATTTTTATTGTAAAAAGGGAAACTGAGAAACCCTAGATTTTGTGAATATCAATTTAAGTTATTTTTCAATCTCTTGCGCATGTTTTGTTGGATTACTATGAAATATTTTCTTGATTTATGATTTATGAATGAGTTATCATCTTGGATAAGAATGATTTATTTGTAAGGCATTAGATCTAGAAAATTATTTACTTTTTATACATTGCATGCCACATCTGATGTCATCCTGGATAGGAATGTTGGATGTGAGATCTGTTGAATTGTCATCCTGGATAGGAACGATCTTCAGTCTAGGTTTTACAACTTAATGCATTTCAAAACCCTAATAAGAGAATTGTCATCCTGGATAGGAACGATTATGTTATTAGATTTGATTTAGTAGATGCATCCTGGATAGGACATCTTAATTTTAGTAAAACCTAATTCTCTTGAGAAAGATTTAAAACCTAAATTGATTTATTAAAACTCAGATTTCTCTTATTTATTCATCCAAGTCCAGTGCTCAAGTCATCATTCTGACGCTTAATTGTTAGATCTTTACCATTATTTAATTTTTATTATTAAAATAAATAAATTCTTCAAATCCAATGTACCTCTCTCATTAAAATATTGTGTTAGATATTGGTAGAATAAAGTCCTCGTGGGATCGATACTCTATTCACTTACTTTATTACTTGATACGACTAGTGCACTTGCTAGCAATTTTATATGTATAATTAGCACGCATCACATTCATAATATGATTATGTCCATATAAAAAATATATAATATGCATTTAAGGTTCTTCCATGTCAATTGTCGTAGTGTTTATACTGTTGTTGGGATCTTGATTACACAAGAAAGAAGACCACAATTTCACAACCCAAATTACCACAGAGTTCAAAAGAGATTTCGGTAGCCTATCGGGCTTCTACAAAACATTACACACATCGGCAATGAAGTGAACATCCCATTACATAGAGTGTCACTTGCAAGTTTCCGGAATCGCCATGCAAGTTACTGAAACTACCATGTAGTTACCAGAACCTCACACAAGTTATCAGAACTGCCACTCTTGCTGTTACATGTGTGTTCATGCACACATATACCTAACAACCATTAGGGGTGGTCACCATCCAACAATGTCAAATGAGAAACAAATGTCGGATAGTGATAATATAAAAAAATATTTAGTTCATTTATCTTTTTAAATACATAAATACAAAATAGGAAACTTATGTATAAAATGTGTCTTTTTAATATTCTGTTTTAATAAATTGTTTATAGAATTTACTTTTTTTATCATATGTATTCTTTTACACTTTTTGTTTATATTTACTCACACTATTTATAATCTCTCATTTATATTTCTTCACTATCTTTTTAGTTTTTGCAAACATTTAAAAATATGTAAGATGTCATGGAAATAACATAATTATATGATTCATGTCAAATGACAAACAAATGTCAGATAGTGATAAAGTGTTTAGTCCTTATTAGTAAGCATAAGATTAAAAAGAATTGTAAAAAACATACTCATAAAGGATAAATTATGTCTTCCTAGTGAAAAAAGAAAAAAACCAAGAAAAACTAAATTTTAGCTTAAAATGTACTAACATTAGGATATGATATTTAAAGCGTCGATATGTGTAATATCCCCAAATCCACACCCCGCCACGTGACAGAATATATACTTGAAAATGTTACAACATTCTTCTTTGACTTAAACTTTGACAAGAATTAGACAACACAATGAACACATAGGAAGTAGAAAATACTTTAAAAATAAAATTTCATAAAATTTGTCTAACCAAATAACAATATTCTATTATATTGTTCAATAATAAAAAGACATGACTACTAAAAGTTCAATAACTATATGGGAAGACTGAAATATAACTCAGGACTAGACTTCTAAACATGAATATCACCACCAGTTTGATCATCTATCAATTGTGTTTATCGTCTGCAGGACCAAAAGCAGGAGAGACAATTCTTCCATGAGTGATGAAGCTCAATATGTGACGAAAATATAGAATTAATCATATATAAAAGGCATGACAAGAAACTGGAAACAATATTCATAATTCTCATTTTCATTCACTTTTCGTATTAGCCTTCTCATTTCTCTATTTATATTTTTTCGATTTTCTTTATTATTCAATTGCAAGAACATCAATTGCATTATTGATACAATACCCAATATTCTCTATCAATAGGTTCAAGTACAATTCCATCTTTTATTTAGGACTCATTTACTCTTTTGACTATTCATTGTCCTAAGTTATTCGATTAAAGCAATCATTCATTAGAGGTCATTGATTTTTACCTCGGTGCCATTAAGGCTAGCTAGGCCGGCAAAACCCGTTATACAATTATCCCCGAAGGAATCCAATTAAGAAATTATTCACGAAGGAACTCAATTGAACCAAAAGAAACCTTTTTCGTGTATTCCTAAAGGAACCACAATTCCCCATGGTTAGGGGCTAATTCACCGGGAACCAAATAATATCATCATGGATCAATTCAATCACATGCAATATCTCTTTTTAAATCATTATCATGGGAATCTAAGTCTGTGCATCTCTGTTAAGCCCAATATTGTATGGCCCCACAACTCCGCAGTATGCCTTGCACGCGCGCCCAGACAGCACTTCGTGGACTCCGCGAGAGAAAATATAAAAATGATGTTGGGTTTTTCTCTCACCTCTGGTGCACCTTTGGAGATCGAGGTTTTGTGCTAGTTCTCTCTTCTCTTCCAAGTCGCCGACCAGGGATTCCTCTAGAGATGAGTGATTTTTACTTCTAGTTGTTTATGTCTTCTAATTGAGTTCCTAGCTTCCTTCTTGCAGAGGTCGCTTCAAGCTTCCAACAATAATCTTCTTTGAATAAATCTGGTTCCTCACTTCTGGTCCTTCCTGTTGTAACTCGCCTAAGATAAGTACCCTTCTCTTGCTTCTTAGCCTTTGTTCACTACTTCTTCTCATCGATCTCCTTTTTTGCTTGCAGACCAAAGATAAAGACGAGGTGTTCGAGTGTCTAAGAAACAAGATCAAGAAGAAAAAGTGGAACATGAACTATTATCCAAAGAGTTAAGCCTCTTTGTCTCATGCATTTCTATTTATATGCCTTTTTTTGTCTTCTCTTGTAACCGTTTACATGTCACATGTCCTTAGCACATATGTGCAAATGTATGTTTACATCTCAGTGTTTCTGATTACAATTTTGTTACAAAGTCCTTTAAATGCTTCGATTTTTCGCACCTTCTGTTATGTCTCAGCATGATACAGATAAGGAAAATACAGAAAAAGAGGAGTCAGAAAGCGAAGAAGAAGTCAGAGAAGAGAACATAGAAGAATACGAAGTAGCGGAGAAAATAGGCGGGAAAATAGGCGGGAAAGAGCAAAATAATGAAGGCGAAACAGAAGCAGTAAGAAGAGAGGAAGAAAACCCGGAAGCAGAAAGCAGAGAGGAAGAACCTGAAGCAGCAGTTAGAGAAGAAGAGAACTCAGAAGTAAAAGTAAAAAGACAACGAAGAAAATCGAAATATTTGGATGACTTCGAGATGTAAGAAGAGAAGAAGAAGAGGGTAGTGTAAAAACGTCATGTAAAGTTGCGGCTTATAAATAAGAAGGAGATGTAAAAGAAGACTTATCTTTTGGAAAAAAACACTGAAATAGAAGAGTTCTTGGAGCCTCACGGAGCTCGAATCTGGCGTCTTCTTTCTCCTATTCCTTGACTTCATCCACCTTCTTTCCTGAGCTCTTTCCTGTGCAGATCTCTGGCGACCATTCCATAGAAGCACTGGAATCCTCAGCATCCGCGCGGCCGGCGATCCCCTCGAGCCCAAACCCTAACCTGCAGACGACAACAGAAGAAGAGAGACGGTGGAGAGAGAAAAATACATCGATCGTTTATATATTTTACACGACGGAGAGTTCGAAGTCTTGCCTCGACGCGCGAGCCGACGTTGGGCCACGGCAGTGTGGGCTTGAATAGTAAAAAGCTACAGCAACTTTTATTCAATTTGTAGGCAATTGTTTAGAAATACAAAGATAAGCTTCAAGGCCTATCATCTTGGTGCTCTCATTGAGATACTGAAGCAAAAAAAACAAGAAGACGGCCATGGCGGAGGGCACAAGATGGGCACGCATGGAAGAAG
Organism: Pontederia paniculata; assembly: GCA_001647135.1. Classification (NCBI taxonomy): domain Eukaryota; kingdom Viridiplantae; phylum Streptophyta; class Magnoliopsida; order Commelinales; family Pontederiaceae; genus Pontederia; species Pontederia paniculata. The sequence goes on from LTAE01005586.1 coordinate 20,890, forward strand.
CTGTTAGCAGATTGCAGGCGATGATGGAGCAGCAATCAATGGTGTTTGCGGAAGGAATGAATGCCCTGAAAAGCAAATATGACACATTAGAAAAGAAGGTATGCAATTTGGATCAAGAACATAGTTCACAACATCAATCTGAACAGTCTACTTCTAGAAACCGGCCATCTTCTCAGGCGACATCCAATTCTGGGTTTCTGAGGAACGTAAAACTGGAACTTCCCAAGTTTTGTGGGGATGATCCGCTCGGATGGATTTTCAAGGCCGAGCAATTCTTGGATTTCTATGAAATAGCAGAAGAAAATAGAATTACTTTGGTGTCATTTGCTTTTGAAGGGACTGCGTTGCAATGGTATCAGTGGATGTACCGGAACAAACAACTTAGTTCATGGACTCATTTTGTGAAGGCAATGGAGGTCAGATTTGGTCCATCGGAGTTTGAGGATTTTCAGGGGGCGTTATCAAAACTTATGCAGACAAGAACTGTTCTTGATTATCAATCACAGTTTGAAAGATTATCCAATCGAGTCATGGGAATTCCAGAATCTTTCTTGTTATCATGTTTTATATCTGGATTGAAGCCAGTAATCAGAAGAGAAGTGCAATCATTCAGGCCATCAAATCTTATGCAGGCGATTGGTTTAGCAAAGTTACAGGAAGAAAAAATGTTGGAATCAAGCGAAACAAGGGTTCAATCAACCAGAAATATGAACTATCCGAGTACTATTTTGTCTAAGCCAGTAGTAAATAATTTTTCGGGACCTTCTACAACAGCTAATCCAAATTCATCAACAGCTTCTACTTCAACAATTGTGAGCAAATCTTCCAATGTAAATGCTAATTCAGTGGGTCTGCCACTAAAGAGGTTGACGGCTACGGAAATGATGGAAAGAAGGGGAAAATGCCTGTGCTATAATTGTGATGAAAAATTTCAACGTGGACACAAGTGTCGACCACAATTCTTAATTCTGAGCAGTGAAGATCCTAATCAGATTGAGACAGAGGAGGAACAGGAGGAGAATTCATTGGAAATTAGTCTACATGCATTATCTAGAATAGTAATGCCACAAACTCTGAGATTGAGCGGCACTATTGGGAAACAGTTGGTGACTATTTTAGTAGATAGTGGATCGACACACAATTTTCTACAAGGAAAGGCTGTTAAGAAGTTGGGAATACTTATTAATCCATCTGCTTATTTCAATGTGATGATTGGAAATGGGGAAAAACTAAAGTGTGAAGGGCTTTGTTCTCAAGTGCAATTCTCAATCCAGGAGAAAACTTTTATAGATGATTTCTATGTGTTGCTCATTGAAGGAGCAGATCTGGTGTTAGGGGTTCAATGGTTGCAGAAGTTGGGGCCCATTACAATGGATTACAAAGAACTAACGATGAGTTTCCAATGGCAAGGAAAATTGGTACATTTGTATGGTGATAAGATAAAGACTCCACATCCAGTAACTCATAATCAGTTACGGCGATGCATTCGGAGGAATGAGATCATGATGTGTCTTCAACTTAAAGTGCTTCCAGAGCCTCAAGTAGAAGAAGAAGGGTTGACAGAAGAAGGAATTACAGAAATTCTTAACAATTTTGATTCAATATTCAGTACTCCTGCTACTCTTCCTCCGTACAGAGAGGTGCAACATCGTATACATTTGATTGATAACACTAAGCCTGTGAATGTAAGGCCGTACAGGTATCCTTATTTTCAGAAAAATGAGATTGAGAAACTGGTAAGAGAAATGCTAGAGCAAGGAATTATACAATACAGCTCCAGTGCTTTTTCCTCTCCAGTCTTATTGGTTAAAAAGAAAGACGGAACATGGCGTTTTTTTGTGGACTATCGAGCACTCAATAGTAACACAGTTAAAGACAAATTCCCAATTCCTACCATTGATGAACTACTGGATGAATTGTGTGGGGCAACATATTTTTCAAAATTAGATTTGCGGGCAGGATATCACCAAATAAGAATGCACCCTGAAGATGTAAACAAAACAGCTTTTAGGACTCATGAAGGGCACTATGAGTTCCTAGTAATGCCGTTTGGTCTTACTAATGCACCATCTACCTTTCAGGCTATCATGAACAGACTATTTGCCAACTATTTGAGAAAATTTATTATTGTCTTTTTTGATGATATTCTGGTTTACAGCAAAGATTTGGAATCTCATCGGCAACATCTTAATATAACTCTACAATGTTTGAAGGACAATTCATTCTATATGAAGAAGAGTAAATGTTGTTTTGCTCAGGCTCGGATTGAGTATTTGGGTCACATAGTTTCTAGAGAAGGAGTCGAGCCTGATAAAGGGAAGGTTGCTGCTGTCCAAGAATGGCCAACTCCAGTTAATCTTAAACAATTAAGAGGGTTTCTGGGTTTGGCAGGGTATTATAGGAGATTTGTTAAAGGATATGCTAATATCGCGAGTCCTTTAACAGATCTTCTTAAACGTGATGCTTTTAAATGGACAGAAGAAGCTACAAATGATTTACAATCTTTGAAGGAGTCTTTGATAACTGCCCCAATTTTACGGTTGCTTGATTTTACTAATGGTTTTGTGATTGAAACAGATGCTTCAGGATCTGGAGTGGGAGCAGTTTTGTTACAGGAGGGACATCCTATTAGCTATTATAGCAAAAAGTTATCTGCAAGTATGCAGAAAGCTTCGGTTTATGTCAGGGAAATGTTTGCAATTGTTGAGGCAGTAAGAAAATGGAGGCAATACTTGTTGGGCCAGAACTTTATTATCAGAACTGACCATAGAAGCCTTAACGAAATTCTAACTCAGGTTATTCAAACACCTGAACAGCAACAATATGTCGCCAAGCTATTGGGTTATGACTTCTCTATTGTCTACAAGCCTGGTGCAGAAAATAGAATTGCAGATGCATTGTCTAGACAACATATTTTCGAAGCCACTTTTTGTGGTATTACAATGCCTGTCTTTCACCTAGTTGAGGATCTTATCCATGAATATCAGTCGGATGGTCGACTGAGACAGATAATGCGATGTAAAGAGGAGGACGGAGAGCAATTCCCAAAATTCAGTATCAAAAGTCTGTTATACAAAGGAACCAAGCTATTTCTATTACCTACTTCTTCTCTAATTCCTAGTTTATTGAAGGAATTTCATGAGACACCTATCGGAGGTCATTTGGGAATTCTAAAAACCTA
>LTAE01005587.1:0-13570 GCA_001647135.1 Pontederia paniculata
GGATATCCTCGCCACTCTTCGGTTGACTCCAACCAGATTCGTGCATGACGCCACAACGATGGAGTACAACCTGCACAACTTCATCCTTATGCTGTTTGGGAACATCGGCATGGACTTCTTCATCAACCAGTGGTGGCCAACCTTCTCTCCTAATGCGTTCGAGTTCCTTAGCTCGTTCAAGATCAAGAAGGCCAACGAGGATAGTCCATCTTATTCTTTTCAGCCGTTCAACACCAGGTTCAACCTCACTCTGGCCGAGTTCAATGTTGTTTACCAGTTTCCGTACCACGACTATCTGCGCATCCCAAAGGATTTTGACGCCAGCGACTTCTGGAGGCCTATCGCAGGGGCTGCCCACCTCAATTATCAATCGACAAAGAGTATGATGATCCATAATCTAGTCTTTCGATATGTACACCAGATCTTATCCAATTCTATTTTTGGGAGGGGCGACAATGATTGCTCGGTGTCAGAACCAGAGCTATTTTTTCTCTACTGCATGGCTACCGATACACCTGTGAATGTGAGAGCATTTTTTGTGCGCACTTTTCAGAAGAACTCTAAGAAAGACAATGGGACAATTGTTATCGGGACTCTTATTACCCTAATTGTGATGCACCTCGGCCTAACTTTGATGATCTCGACTCCCTAGATGATTCATCATTTCTGGACCAGTGCATAGTCCAAGCGATGAAGCTTGGAGGTATTCGGCAGGGAGTCCCAGTATTTCTGTTCAAGGATTGAGACATGGTCCTGCCCTGTTCAGAGATGGAGAGGTTCGACCCCTCCAACGAAGCCAACTGGATCATGTTTCCTTAATATGCACCTCAGCCACCACCTATAGTTCCACCTCGCCGAGCTCCACCTCCTGCCCAGCATGACCAGTCCTCCTACATGGATATTGACCCTGCTAGTGTTCTTGTTGTTTATGACTTTTCATCTATGTATTATGTTTTGGCTTCTACACAGGGCGACATTAGAGACATCAGAGACCGCTAGGAGAGGACTAAGAATATGGTCCGACGCATGCATGACTACCATGTTGACCAGGGCCACTATGGAGCATTGTTGTTCTATCCACCGCCACCACCACCTCAGGAGTAGACTTGGTCGTATTTGGTCTCTTTGTACTTTTTATTTTTGAGTCTTTATGTCATGCATTTTGTACCCTACCTTCGGCTGGGCCTAAACACTGAGAACAATGTTCGGTTTAAGCTTGGGGTAGTTCATTCTCATGCATCATATTTGCTTGTGTTCTGTATATCTACTTATGTTCTGCATATTTTCTTATTTCATTGTTATCATTTTGTATTGCATGGTTATCATATCAATGAAAAAGCCAAAAAAAAATTGAAAAAATTGAAAATCCAAAATATCAAAGTGTCTCATGCTTTGTAATGTTAACTTTCTGAGAATAATGTTTAGAGACATCTTGTAGATAACGAAATTTTAATGCCTTAAGTTTATCTCTTATCACCTGAACTTTGGGGAAATACGGATTGTAAATTGTTGTCAAATAGAATCTTAGATACTTAGACTCCAAGTTCTGGTTTATGTTTTGCATGTCTTTTGTATTATTATTTATAATAATTACTTCGTGACTGAACCATTAAGTGTATGTTGAGCTTATTACAACAAATAACTTTATGTATATAAAAATATTTTATGTTAAGTTGTGACATGTGTTATCTAGAACGTTGGAGGTTCGGTTTATTAGATCCGTAGGGGTTCTTGCCTGGTGACCTAAGGTCATCAGGTCTGGGATCCACCGGTCGAAAGTCCGCTACATGGACCTCCTTTTGCAAAATGAAGAAGCACACTAACAACCAATTCACTACTATGATTTGAACCTTAGCTCAGAAGGGCGCTTCATCACCTGTTACCCTAAGGCCATTTGGTCTAGGAGTCATCAATGGAAAGCCCGCTACACGGACCTCCTTGTGTAAACCTGTGTGAAGACTAAAATCTAGAAAAGAAATTGAATGAAAGAACTATAGAGGGTGAGACGGGTTGTGCTGCTAAATCTGACAACCAAATTATTTTGTTAAGCTCGATATACACTTGTGTCTTCAATATTGAAGTTCTTATTTGATATACTAAACATTAGTGCATGTATAACTGAACTGGGAAGAGTTTAAATGTGTTTAAGTACCAGGAATCTATGAGGCTTGGATTAATCAGATTGTGAAGAAAAGTTCTGGTGATGAGTGCATAAATGAAGGGCATGCTAAAAGTAGTTATTCTGCAGGGTAGAAATGATGATCGAAACCCTTTTATTTTCTGAGTTTTGCTCTGAATATTGCTTGAGGACAAGCAAACATCTAAGCTTGGGGTTGTTGATGCATGCATTTTATAAAATATTTTAGGGTTTGCATTACGCATTATTCTGATCATTTTCACATTGCATGCATCTATTTTCTGCATTATTTGATTATATTCTTCCAAGTCTGAAATCTACTCTTGTTTGGTGTAATTTTATAGGAAATCACATGAAAAGTCGGAAGGAGGAGCGAAATCAACTAAATATCGCAAATGGAGGTGCACGGGAGGAAGAAATCAACACCCTAGAGTCATCACAGGCCGTGACCACACATTACGGGCCGTGATGCATTAGTATTAGCAGCATTGAAGTCCACAGCGAGCGGTGAAGATCAAATTACGACTGTGCCCGAAGCAGTGTAACATCCAACTCACAGGTTACAGGTCGTGACATAGTGTCACGGGCCATTATGAAGGATATAACGACCGCAATCTGCATATCACGATCACTTTCCGAGAGCCTACAACCTCAAACCATATCCATCACGGGCCGTGACAATCTGTTACGGGTCGTGAAGGGAGTGTCACTCGATATCACGGTGTCGACAGAAGCAACAGTTTACGAGTGAAGATGCATTATGGGTCGTGATTACACGTTACAGGCCGTAAGATAAGAAGAATCTGAGAGCAGAACCTATTCAGTGCCCGAGTTACGGGGCGTGACATATTATTACAGGTCGTGATGACAAGAGGAACATTGGAGCTATCTTCACTTACGGGCCGTGACGTTGTGTCATGGGCCGTGATGATGGTACGCAGATTCGTTTATTCAAGATTTTGATATGATCCAATGGCCAGGAAGTTTGGGATTTGATTGAAGACTTTAAAGATTGGATTCCTATCATATTTTTGAGGATTTGCATAAGTTTTATTGGACTCTCATCATCACCGTTGATCGAGGAGCAGATTTGATCCAAGAGTTCATGTATAATGCTGATCTAACCCTAGGAAACTTTAGGTATAAAAGAATTTTGTTTGCAACCAGGGTTGGGATCTTGGATAATCTTGGAAGACACATCTCATCTCATATATTCAGATTCTATCTAGAGATCTAAGGAGGAGGCTAGGGTGCTGGAAAAGAGAAGAACACCAGAGAACGAAGACTAATCCGAAGGGCTGCTGAGAAGTCAAGATCATCATTCGTTAAGGAGTTGTTCGTCGTCTTCTTGTCATCCACAGGAGTATCTCTTGTTCCATACTTTGTTGGGATGAATTTATTCTGTAATTTGAGAGTTTATTCTAAATATTTTCTGTTAGTTGATGTTTTTCGACTATTCCTACTGTAGAAATTTTATATTTTTTTATACTTTTAGTTGAATTGATTCTTCATGAACATGATTGCTGAGAGCAATGCTTTTCTCCAATTTTGATTGAATTAATTAGTCGACTATTGACACGTCCTCTGTTAGTTCATAAATTCTGTAGAACTGATTATTGACTTTCTAGTTGAAGCAATTCGTGTCCTGCGATTCTGACCCATTAAAGGCATTATCGTTTGTGGTCTATTAGGTCAACCCCTTAAGGGTGATTTAATAATCTAGGGAAATATCTTATTGCATCTTTGCATTATCTTCCTGAGGATAGACCCGTTAAGGGCTATTTTCTGGATTGTTTAATACAAGATAGTTGAGTTACCCGTTAAGGAAATTCATATCTCTAGGTTTGCCTTACCATCTGAGGATTCAATTTTGATTTTTCTCTCATATTCGATTGATGTGCAAGATTCTGAGTATCCATCTTGAATTTAGTACTATCCTACCCCTATTTATCATCTCTATATTATTACTATTATTACTTATAGTTACATAGTATTAGTTTTCTGAAACACCCATCTTGAAATCAATGTTATATCCTATTAGCCTAGAATTCTGATTAGGTAGTTATATAATTCCTTGTGGGATCGACAACTCAACTCTTTCACTTTATTACTTGTTCGACTAGTGCACTTGCTAGCATCCGATTGTGCCTGTGTCAGCATTTTTAGCATCAGGGATCTTTTCACGGTGGAATGGGGAGCAAATGCTCAGGAAGGCAAAAGTTCACGAAGAGGGTTTAGGCGGCAAGGTAAGGTAGGTTTAGTTTTGCGTGGGGGTGCTTATATAGGCGAGAGCGGTTGGTAAGGTGGTGATGATGACGGTTGAAATGAATGGTGGTGATGATGGCGGTTGTGATGGGAGATGACCATAATGGTGAGAAAAGAATTATTTATTTTGTGGATCTCTGTGCGGACGTGATGATTGTGATGATGGCGTGTGCAGGTGGATATGAAATCTGCTTAAATTCGAAAACTGCTGAGTCCCAAGACCATTGCAATTCCGCGTTTTAGTCTGGTTACAATGACTGGATTAATTGACTCCACGAGCACACCACCGCAAAATTGTTTTTTGGCGCAAGTGTATTAATATAGAGTTCTGAACTGACTCGATCCACAATCAGACTCATCACAAGTGGTGTGCATCACTACCGGTCCGTGGTTGATTTGTGACCTGTAATTTGTACAAAACTTAGACTCAAAAAATTTTCTTCATAAAAAAATGTCTTACCACCGCAAGCTTATGGGTTGCTATGCATCACAACTTGTCGGCTTTCTTAGGTGACACCTCAGATTTATGCCGCCAACACTAAGACCAGAAAAAAAAGGAAAAAAGGATCAAATGAAATCCTTGGTTTCCTCCCAGATAGCGAGCGCCCTAGTTATAGTCCTTGGCTGGACTTTGCTGAAGTCTCGATCTTAGTCAAGTTGTATCACAAGTGGATCTGCCAGGTTGTGACGATCCACGAGTGATGTATTTTCTCCGTCTTCTCCTTCATGATAAAGCTTAACCCTGTACCCGTTAACTATGAACGTTCTCCCATGGGCAGTGGCAAGCTCTAGAACTCCATAGTTGAATACCTTGTTGACCAAGAATGGACCCAACCATCAGGTTTTTAGTTTTCCCAAGAATAACTTGAATTGCGAATTGAGTAGCAGGACTTGATCTCCTACTTTAAAGTGCTTCTTACAAATTCTCTTATCATGCCAAGCCTTGGTGCAGTCTTTGTAAATTCGAGAGTTCTCATATGCATCAAGGCACAATTCTTCCAGCACGGTGAGTTGTAACATCCTTACTTCTCCCGCTGACTTAATGTCTAGGTTGAGCTCCTTGTTGGCCCAATATGTCTTATCCTTCAATTCAATAGGAAAGTGACATGATTTCCCATAGACCAGACGATAAGGAGTTGTACCTAGTAACATTTTGTAGGTCGTGCAGTATGCCCATAGTGCTTCATCAAGTCGACTGCTCCAATCCTTTCATGATTTTGTAACGACCTTTTCCAAGATGGTCTTGATTTGTCAATTGGATACTTCGACTTGCCCACTCGTCTGTGGGTGATACGGAGTTGCGACCTTGTGCACTATGCCATATTTGTAGAATAGATTATCGAGTTGCCTCTCCAAGAAGTGCTTACCTCCATCGTTAATGACGGCTTTAAGAATTCCGAATCTAGGGAAGATCACTTTGTTGAAGAGTCTCTGCACTGTCTTAGAATCAAAAGAATCAATGGGTAAGGCTTCAACCAATTTAGAAACATAATCGATGGCGACAAGAATATATCTGTATCTCCCTGAGTTGGGGAATGGACCCATGTAGTTGATCCCCCACACATCGAACAACTCCACTTCAAGAATGCCCTTGAGTGGCATCTTATGTCTTCTGGATATGTTGCCGCTCCTTTGACAGCTATCGCAGGAAGCAACATACTTAACATTTCTGAATAATGAAGGCCAATAGAATCCTGCTTGAAGGATTTTGGTAGTTGTCCTTTGCGCACCGTCGTGGCCACCATAAGGGGATGAGTGGCAATTCTCAATTATTTCGCGGGCATCTTCTTCAGGGATACATCTTTGAAATAGGCCGTCTGCACATTTCTTGAATAACATGGGTTCGTCCCAATAGTAATGCTTGAGTTCAGAAAAGAAGTGTTTCCTTTGTTGATGACTCATCCCGGGTGGTAATACTCCAACCTGCTAAGAAATTGGTGATGTCAAGAACCATGGAAGATTTGAGTTCATTAAAGCATATAAGTTCCCGTCAGGAAAGTCGTCACAAATGGGTCGTGATAGTGCTTGTGACACCACTTGTGACAACGCTTGTGACGACGGTTGTGATAGCAGTTGTGACGCTTCTTGTGATGCTGGTTGTGACAGTGCTTCTGGTTGTAAATAGAGCCAGGACAAGTGGTCAACAACAAGATTTTCAGATCCACTTTTGTCCCTAATCTCCAAGTCGAACTCCTAGAGAAATAGGATCCTTCTGATAAGTCGTGGCTTTGCTTCTTTCTTCATTAACAAGTGTGAGACAACTTGATGATCGATATATATATATATACATATATATATATATATATATATATATATATATATATATATATATATATGTATGATAACTTTTGAGCCCCGTAGATATTGCCTTGAAATTTTTAGGTGGAGGAAGCTTCTCAATGACCTCTGCCTTTGCTTTGAAGACTTCGATCCCTGATGCGAAAAATCACACGCTAAAACTTCAACAAGTATACTGGTCGCACAAGTTTTTAAATTTTGAAACTTTATCTTGAAATCCGATTAAAAGATTTTCAATGACTTAGGGAAAAGAAAAGATAAAATGAGATAAGAAACATATAGAAAAGAAAAGATAAAATTTGATCAGCAGATAAATTGATGGAGATTAGGATTTTATCTCCCCATAATTATTTCTTGGACCAAAGAATTCAAAAAAATGGCTTATGAAATCACTAAAAACGGACCGTGTCGGCAAAGATCACGGTCCACGTTCAGCAATGAAACATGCGGAAAATGGTCGATGAAAATGAGATAACCAAACGGTAGAAAATGGCCCGTGTCGTGTCCGAATCGGACCACGTCCTGGCGAGAGAAAACATGGCTCTTCAATTGAGAGGGAACACAGTCGAGTCAGCTAAGATCACGACCACGTCACTCATAGAAATCAATATTAAATTAGGAAAACAGATCGCGTTAGATGAACATGGTCGAGTCGGCTAAGATCAGGACCACGTTATAGTCTGCATGGTCGAGTCGGCTAAGATCACGATCGCATTTTCCTCTGATTAAAATAAGCAGAAAATAGTACGTGCAAAATGGAATTTGAAATGGTTGGGAAAAGGAGAAAATGCTCTGCGTTAGAAAAACAGGTCCATTTTGTCTCTGCAGAAAACATACTTAATTGAAATCCGGATGAAAATTAAGCATGATTAATTACAATTAATTCAGAGTAAAATACTAAAAGTATCTTTTGATTAATGCTAATGATTACCCAGTAAACACCCAGGTGTATGATTAATCCAAGATAATAATAGGGTTTAATATAATTCTTCCCTAAATACGAAATAATTCTAAGCCTTCATAAATAAGAATAGAAAACAACCAAACTCTGTAGAATCATGTCGTCTTCTAGATCTTCAATTTGGCTTCTAGGTTTCTCCTCCAATGTTGGCTTCTCAGCTCTTCAAAAATCTGTAAGATTATGAGGATAAATTTTTTGTCTGATCTGTGATCTCCCAAATGTCTTCTATGGTTGAAAAAGGGCCTATTTATAGGGTAAAACCAGACGTGAATCCTGGAATCAGACGGCTGGGAAGAGTCTTGATTGAAGATGACTTGATATGAGCCTTCAGATCGGACGAATCGACGTGTATGGGAAATAACACGGCCCATTTTGAACTAATAAGACCCATTTTGGTTGAGAGTGCGAATTTGAGTGCAACATGACTTCGAGCGCGACGGGTGTTACTCTGTGATGATGACACGTGGTAGCATCTGGGACGTTGATCTTGAACACGGCATGAACATGGATAGCTCTTGAACAACATTGGTAACGACCTGCTTTAGGTGGAACACAAACCATTTTGGTAAGTGAATGGAAGCAGTCTTCAATAACTATTTGAACATGATCCGTGTTCGTAAGACACGACCCATTTCGTAGTGTCATTTACGAATGAATGTGGATTGATTCTCCCCTTTGTGGTATTTGCCATGAATTGAGGTCATTTGGCCTGAAAATTAATTATAAAGAACACTTAGCTAGAATCTAACTCATAAATGGAAAATCCACTAAAATAAAAAGAATAATGCATAAATCAATGGAAAAGACTAAGAAAATGATGTGAAATAGATGCATGCAATATATATTTTTTTGCTCGCATCAATCCCATTCTTGGAGATAATGTGGTTGAGAACCACACCTTCGCGTACCATGAAATGACACTTCTCCCAATTCAAAAATACATCCTCCTATTCACATCTCTACAAAACTTTCTCAAGATTCGTTAGACAAGACGCAAAGGAGGATCCATAGATCGAGAAGTCATCCATTAATACCTCCATAATATTTTCAATAAAATCCTAGAAAATAGACATCATAGCGCGTCGAAATGTGGTCGGTACATTGCACAAGACAAATGGCATCCTTCAATAGGCAAAGGTGCCATATGGACAGGTGAATGTGGTTTTTTCTTGATCATCAGGGTGAATGGGAATTGATGCGTGCTAATTATGCAGATAAATCGCTAGCAAGTGCACTAATCATATCAAGTAATAGTTCAACGGTGAGTTGAGTATCGATCAAACGAGGACTAATGTTAACTCTATCTAACTAATCTTAATAACTAATGAGAGAAGCATGTTTGTAAATAAAAATGAGTTTTTGAATAGAAAATGAAGAAAAGGAAAGAGAAGAAAAAGTTTTACAACAAAAGCCTTCTAGATTAGGATGATGTAAGATGAATAAGGACAGAGTCAATTTCACCCAAATTCAATTAATGTTTAGTTTAACTCAAATTTTTACAATGATTAGGATCCACCTGAAGTATGATGCCCTATCCAGGATGCATCAACTATCTCAAATCTAAGAGACTTGATTGTTCCTATCCAGGATGCCAATCTAATCAATTAGGGTTTTGAGATGCATTAAAATTTATTTCCTAAATTATGGATCGTTCCTATCTAGGATGCCAAACTCACAGACCTCACACCCAATTCAAAATTCACTTTTATTTATCAAAGAGAAATAAGAGTTTGCTATTCTTATCCAAGATGGTAGCAAAGATTCAAACTCTCTAGGATTCATAAAGAGCATTAAAATCCACATGCATACGCATAAGAAATTTAGGACTAAAATTAATTCAACAAAGGGTTCACAAATTTATCCCTTACAATATAAATTATCGACAAAAGATTTAAAAATTAATTACATTAGAGTTCATCCAAAAAGTAGAGAAGAGAAGATAACAAACAATTGATCCAAACACGGGTATGACGATCGTCTTCTTTCTCTGCAGATTTCTTCTCCTTCTCTTGGCGTTAGGCTTTGCTCCAGGCTCTTGATCTCACGATTTTCTCTTCAAAATCTTTCTTCAATTTTCTAGTTGATCCAAAAGCTCTAAATTGATGTCTTCAAATGATATCTATAGGTAGGAAGAGTCCTGGAATAACAAACTTTATTTGAAAGAAAATTAGGCTGAATGTGGGCTAAAAACGACATTAAAATAAATTTATTCTGCCCTGAGATTTGTCACGACCCATGATAGGATTGTCATGGCCATGACCAAAGGAAGGCCAAAAGCGCATCCGGAAGTTGTCACGGCCGTGACCGAAGCTTAAAATTTATGGAGTTCACGGGCCGTGAGTAAGGGTGTCACGGCCGTGACCGAAGGTAAAAATTAGTTCTGGCATTGTCACGGGCCGTGACAGAGTTCTCACGGCCGTGACAATGGCTTGAAAACACTTCTGACCGTGAAAACCATATTCCTGGGCCTAAAAACTGGTTTCTGGCTCGTTTTCAGTATGTCACGGGCTGTGACTTTCTGTCACGACCGTGACTGGTAGCCTCACAAATGTGCTAAACTTCAAATCACGATTCCATGCTCGTTTTAACTTCGATTTGAATGCCATATTTTTCAGTGTCTTCCTCTCTTCGTCCTCTTTCTCCTAGAGAATAAAATTCCATAAATAGTATAATTTTGTATTTTAAAATAAATAAATTCAAAGAAGTGTATAAAATTATGCGTGCGATGTAGAAATGAGTGAAATTTGAATAAATATGCTATCAACAACATGACTAATTTAGCACACATCAGGAATCTGTAAAAATCTAGAAAAGCCATATAAATAAACGAAATAATCATGCATGGATAATGTTTCTAACATCTGATCTATGAAGGTCAGTGGAAAGTGATCTTTCCGAGTGGCTTTGTTAAGCATTCGGAAGTCAATACACATCCTCCAGCCTGTGACAGTCCTGGAAAGGGTCAATTCTCCTTTTTCATTAGGCACCACAGTGATGCCTCCCTTTTTAGAGACAACTTGAACAACACTAATCCAGTTGCTATCAGAAATGTGATAAATTACTCTTGCATCTAACAATTTAAGAACTTCAGATTTGACAACATCTTTTATGTTAAAATTTAGCCATCTTTGGCCTTCAATTAAAGGTTTAGAGGCTTCCTCCATGTGAATTTTGTGCATACAAATGCTAGGATTGATACCCCTGATGTCATCCAGGGAGTATCTGATAGCTTTCCTATGGGACTTAAGAACATCTAACAATTGGTGTGTTTGATCAAGATCTAGAGCATAACTAACAATGACAGGATAGTAGACTCAGCGCCTAGAAATTCATACCTCAAGGTAGAAGGAAGTACCATCAATTCTGTCTTTGGCGGTCTTTTGTCGTCACGGGAAGGTTGTGATGTAGGTGGTAATGGTACTGGTAACATCAGTTGTGATACACTTGGTAACAACTTTTCGATTTTAAATTCTTTGGAATCCTCCTTGAAATATGTAGCGTGTCTAATGTGATATTCAGAATCGGGATTGAACAACCTAAGAGTAGGGTCGTGACAACGTAATGCAAGAATATGAATCTCAATAGACGAGATCAGGTTTTAAAAAGTCCTAGAAAACATAACATATTCTGCAAGTATACAAAACATCATATGCAGTACGTAGGGTATCTAATCCATAGGGAGGTAGAAGCAATGTTTGGGAAATAACATCTTATCAAAACACAAGTCAAAAATAGCAATATCAATGGTGTAGATCTACTAGACTACAAAACAAAATAGAGATTATCTAATTTTTAGTGTTTTTTGCTATGATTGCATAAATAAATAAGATAACTATAAATCACGACTACGTAGATAAGATAATAGATGAGTTGTGAAGGGATTCTAGAGTTAGCAGACTTCAGAGATGTTGGATTGGATCAACATTAATACATGAGGTTTAAAATACTAAATCTGGTTTCGGTGAAGAGAGGAATCATGGATTCCTTTTCAAGAGATCTAAATCACTTTCCCCCTGCAGTCATGCGGTCAGGATTGTGAAGAAGTCTCAGAACCTATCTAGGATAGTCAAATGGTTGCTACCGAACTGAGGGTCTTTCGGCATACAGTTCATGCATCACAGGGCTGCAGTCCCAATAATGGAGCGTGCCATACAACTGTGTGTAGACGAATGGGATGGTCAGTCCTCCAATGCCCTAAACACTAAGGATAGTAAGAGAGATTCCTTGCGGTTGCAAGGGTCTGAAAACCGCCATTTATAGTGACTCAAACACAATTCACCGGATACACAAATACCACAACCTCCTACCTTCACGAACGCCTCCAGTCAAGTATGTATCATCCGATAAGAACAAGAATATCAAGAAGGAATATCGAATCGATGGTCAATCACATACATCCAATCTCAAGAAAATCAAAACTCCACACTACAATCGATCCAATAACGAAACCAAAAGTTGAGTTCATAAATGTGAAAGCCAGAAATAGTTCAATCAAGATCAGAAACCAAGATAGAAATCTAAATCCATCATCTCCTACTGCTAACTCTAAATTATCCTATTAGTTACAAAACATGTTCATCGAATAACAAGGAGAGTAATGTTCAGAGGTTCTCATTGTTCTTCCTGCTGTCGATCCAAAGAAAGGCTTCAGATATCGTTCATCGTCTTCTCCGGCGATGTCGTTCAAATATGGTAGGTGATCTCCTTTTAGCGACGGTGGAATGTGGATTGTCTGGTGAGCGATATGAGGAGAGGTGTTGGAGATTCCCTCTTCGTTGCGTTAACTAGTCCTTTTATATTGGTGGCCTCCATGTGGCAGGTGTCCTTTTGTCCATCCCCGAATGATTCTCTTCTGATTCATTTGTTATGTATTGGCCATCATGAGCTAGCAGATTCCTTTCCATCTTTGGCATCTTCTGTCGTCAGATGATTTCCTTGTGTAGGGTTGTGATCCAGTATCCAGTAGGAGTGTGAAGTCTCATTTTCTGTAGTTCTTGAAATAGAAGGTCAAAGCAACATCATAACGTCCTAAATGTATAGAATGATAGGGTTAAGCTCATAAAGGTGCGTGCTTGATAAATATTGGTACTTAGCAACAAATGAGATTCAGGCTTCATAAAAAGATGTATAAACGATATGAATGACAACTTAAACAGACCTTAAAATATGCACTTGATGTGATGCATCAAACATCTCCGGATTTGAATTGCTTGTCCTCAAGCAATTGAATTAAGATTAAGGCGTGGCATTTTCAAATGCGAAGACCACATCATAGGTAAGAAGCCATACTTTGAAAACCAATTTTTTTTTCAAGAGTACATTGCAATTGACTCAAACTAGATTTAACATAACTGCACCTAAGAATCACTGAAACACTAGCTAAATGTAACATAGAGTCAAAACCTCACAGTCTGCATGCCACACCCACCCGTTAGGCAAAAGAATTACTTTTCGAACATGACCAAGAACTCCCTGCCAGATTCCTCGGATGCCCATTCCTTCTTCTGTCAGACTTCCTGGTCGACCGCTCCTGTCTTCCTCAGACCTCGGACGACCTCTGACAAACTCCATCGGTCGCCCGCCAATCCTGCGGTTGTCTGATCCTCAGCCTTCATCAGCTCAGACAAACTCCTGGGCGCCCGCTTGTCTTCTCTCCAAGAGTCGGACGTCCTTTGTCTTCACCTGATGTCAACCGGTCCCCCGCACTCAACCTGCGGTCGACCATCCATCATCTTGCCTTCTGCTTTGGTCATCCACTGTCTCCACCGTGAGCCCTCTAGATGTCCACTCTCAGCCTTGGCAGTCCACTGGTCGTCCACTGTCTCCACTCTGAGCCCTCTGGATGTCCATTGCCTTTATCATCAATTCTTCGGTCATCCGCTCTTAAACCTCGAGCGACCCCTCCTCTG